>PVHY01030579.1:0-13319 GCA_004024945.1 Uropsilus gracilis
TTGTGGATGGGGACGGTGACAGCGAAGGCCGCAGATGGGGCGGCGGCGGGAATCGGGGACCGGGCGGGGGCCACGGACAAGGAACGGGGGCCCAGCGGAGGAAGGCCCGCGGGGTTTGCGCCGCTCTCACCCCCTTGGAGCCGTGGGTTCGGCTCAGCCTCCTCTCTCAATACGGGCCTTACAGCCAGACTAGAGCCTGCTGTCTCCACATTGCCACCCACCGGGTCCAGAAGCACCAGGAAGAAGTCGTCGTCCTCGTCGCAGCCGTCGCCGTCTTCGTCGCCGTCGTCGCCGTCGCCGTCGCCGCCGCCGCCGCCGCCGCCGCCGCCTCCTGTTTGATTCGACCTCGGAAGCAACAGGCTCGGGCCCAGGCCCCGTGAGGCCGCGCGGGCCTCCTCGCACCGCGGTCTCGGCCCGCCATCTTGGGGGCCCCGGAGCAGCAGGAGGCGGCGCGCGGGGACCTGGCCAGCCAGCCGGTCGTGGCCTCCGTGAACCCGGCCACCGCCCGCGGGGTTGCCAGCGCCACCGCCCCGTCGTGTCCCGCGAGTTGTGAGCAACCTCGGGATTTCCATCTCCGCGTCCGTGAGGCCTGCCTGGAATCAGCCACCAAGGAGGCGCGACCCCGCCCCCTGCCGCGGGTCTGAACGGGATCCTTAAAGGGGAAAAAAAAAAAAAGTGCAATGCGCAGAAACTGGCCCTATTGGATATTAAAACGTGTTTAACGCCACAGTGATTTAAATAATCTGGTACCAGGTTTCTGGAACAGAATAGAAAGCCCAGAGGCAGAGCCTGATATGTGTAAATGAGTTTCACAATTAATATTCCTAGGAAATCTAGGAGGCCTTCTAAGGTAATGGGAACATGACAGCTCTTTCTGCTTAGTATTTTCTTTCATGCGTTAAAATTTGTTTCTGGGCTAACCTCTGCCTGGGTACATTGATGACAGAAAATTCCTGAAAGAATGCACTCTTGTTGTCAACAAGAGTTTACCTAGCACAGTGCTAGCAATTCTTACTGAAAATTGTGCCCCTCACTCCCCCTGCCAGAACTCACCCAACACACACACACAGTTTTCATATCCTGTACTGTCCTGAGTGAGGTCCTCAGGAAAATTTTCTATGTGATTAATGTTTGTTTTGTTTTGTTTTGTTTGTCCTGCTGATTCAGAGATAGGTTTAGATGACAGTATGTAGCCAGGAGCAGAATGAGGGAGAAGTACCAAAACAGATTAGCATTGTTCAGGCTAGAAATGCAGTCTGGAGAGTGAAACTATGTTGAAATCTAGAAAATCCGGCCAACTCCTGGGTTGTCCCCTTGTGGTAAATTTTGTGTCTAGTCTCACAGCACAAGTAGGACCTTCCTCAGTTTATTCTAGGTTCTCTAGCAGTGGAGGTCTCGGAACAGGAGTACCAGTTAAATGTTTGTGTCAGTTGAAAGTTAGGGATGCTCCTCAGAAAAATGCATAACCCCCATGTGCCTGTTTGCATTAAGTGTGGTGGCTCAGGCATTGATAATTTAAAATACCTGTGTGTCCTAGACCAAGGCCAAGAAATAGACCATTGTCAGCCGTCCAGAATATAGCTAGCCACTTTGTTGCTCCCTTTTACAGTCCATACTCTTCGCTATGGATATACTCATTATCCTGACTTTGTGATCATTCATCCTTTTGGTGCTTTTCTTTACAGTATTACCATTGTGCACACACCCCTAAACAATACCAGTTACATGAAGTTATATGTACATACTTATCCTGCATGCTTCCTTTCATGGCCTGCTTTTTTCACTCTGTATCATACTTATTTAAGGACTCATCAGTATTTTTCATAGTAAGACTAAAGGACTGGGAACAGGAAAGAACCAAACAGGGAATAGCAATTTTACACAAAGCAACAACCAGAAAAATCGGTGTTTTGTGGAGCTTGTCACCTTCCAGGGCATGATCTGGTTATAGAGCAATTAGGGATAAAAAAACAACCACCAAAGAAACTTCCTGACCACTTGGTACCTAGCCAACTGCCTGGCACACTGGGCAACAGGCACAGCATATAATCACTGGCAAGATGTGGAGCTAGAACAGGCTTCCTCCCTTGGACCCCTTCCTACTGTCAGGAGTTTCTTTTTCTTTTGCTTCAATAAATCTATACTTTGCTTGCTACTATGCTAGAAAGGCAACTTTTATTCTTCAACTATTGCACACATCCGGACCCATAAATGGAGACTCTTAATAGTTGTGCCACCCAGTGTGCAGAGTCCTCCAACATCTCAAGGTAAACATTCTTTTGTTCTCTGATCTCCTATTCTAGTAATGTTTACAATTTTTAAGAGCTCTCATTGGCTATCCTAAGAGAGTAGCTCAGCTGCCTCTCTCAGGTCTTGGGTGACAGATTTCCAGTTCTCCTCTGGGTTTCGGATCCCCACCCCATTGAGTAGGACCTCTGGGGACTGGTGGTGCTTGTTTAAATCAACACCTGCAGGATTCAAGTGTTTCCACTTGGAGTCTGTGAGCTTGTCAATAGGCTGTTTCCTATAGATTTCCACTTGGCCATCTTTGAAGACCAGTGCCCTTCTTTTTTGCCTTCTCTTTGGCTTTTATCACATTCTTCTCTTCATGCCTCAACCACCCTGGTGCTTTTGCATACCCTACTTCCAGTCTAGGACCCTGCTCCAGGTTCCTTCTTCACCATATTCTTCACTTCATTGCTCCACACTTTTGATATCTTTGCTTCAATTTCAAAACTGCCTCTCTGTCACTTTCTGGGTGCTGGATTCCTATTATTTACTGTGGCACCAGGCCCATCACCACTCTCCTGGGAAACAGTTGTCTCAGTTTCTTAGAAATCTTTCTTTAAAATCTCCTTCTTTGCTGGTTCAGTTAGCTGTTAGGCTGTTAGGGCCTGACTGCCTTCCCCTTCCCCTCCACCCTCGGAGGAAGGGTTTGCCATGTACCGGTATGCAGATCTTTTCCCAGTACTCCCTATCACGGACTCAGTTAAAGTCCTGGTGTAGGCTAAACCTGGGAATCTCATCCCTTTATGTCCAATGATGATGACACCAAAGCAAAGTCTCCTCAATCAATGTCCTAAACCTTCAAAGAGTCAGACGTGTCTCCAATTTTACTGTTTCTGTGGTCAACACCCCACATTCTCACTCTAACTGAGCTTTCCATCTGGTAAAGGTGGCATTACAGACCAACTTGATCATCACGGTCATGCTACGATATAACTCTATAGACCCTTAGTCTGCTGTGCATCATTAACATTTCCAAGCTATACTCTTTTTTGCCTCTCTCTTACTAATTAGACAGTAGTGTCTAACCCATGAAATTGGAAGAGGGGACAGACAGACAGTACTCCCAATCATAGCCACTGATCTGCCCTTGTGTCTGGGGCGTGGCCACCTAACCCAAGTTCTTAAGAGAGAGAAGCAGTGGATCTGGGAGTTGCCCAATAGAATTAGGGAACACCCTCACATGTGTGGCAAGGTTCACATGGTCTAGTCTTGGTGGACAGGGACACCCTAACCCAAAATAGACTCTGGGACACCTTCAAATTAGATAAAATTTTGTTACTCAACCCCTACTCTTCCTCTAAATGGGTATAACCCAGTCCAAAGTCTCCACAGGGATACCTGGCCTGTATCTTGGACCACTCACCAGGATGCTTTAGACTCTACCTTAAAAAAAACACAGCTCCTGTTCATTTCCCAGGCTGCCTGGCCACAATACCATCTAGACAACAGGGAGATATGGCCTCTAGAGTGGCGGGCAGATTGTGGTACAAGTTCCTCCTCCAAAAAATGTTTCCTCCTTGTGCCTCTGGCTTTGCCAATGAAGGGGGAGACTCCTGTGGCATCATCTGAACCTTTTTCAAGGTTCACTCCCCTTTATCCTGGTATTCCTATAATGGCAAACTCAATCAGTTGCTCCCATTAATGACACCTCCACCTGCAGTACCTGTTCTGCCAGTTCAGGAGGTTTATAAGGACTTTAGAAGTCACAAAAGTGCATGCACCTTTTTCTTTGATAGATTTAAGGCACAGTAAAAGTAATCTAAAAAAAAAAGCAAAAAAAAGCAAAACCCTGTTGTTTATAAGTTTCTTCTAGCCTAGCAATTACTGTTGCTCTGCATTGAAAATCAGGGTTATTTCCTGGCCTTTTGTTATTCCTATATCCCTATAAGTGAGATCATATGGTTTCTGTCTTTTTCTTTTTGATTTACTTCTGCTAATATGATTCCCTCTAGATCCATCCATGTCATCATAAATGCCTCATATTTGTTGGTTTTAATTGCAAAATAATATTCCACTGTGTAAATATACTACATCTTTTTCAATCATTTATCAGTTTTTGGGCATTTGGTTTGTTTTCATATCTTGATTATTGTAAATAGTGCTGTGACTAACAAAAAAGCCAGAAAGAAAACAAAATAAGCTGACAGAGAAGCTGGCACAGGTCACTAGGGAAGGAAGAAATTGGGGAAAGGAGAAACTTAGGAAGAATGAGATGAGGACTCTTGGGAGATGGGGTGGAGGGAGAACCCCAGGAAATGCAATGATGCAATATATATACTTATATACTTACATGTGTGAATATATAAACAAAATAATTTCTTAAATATTAAAAAAAATGCATCTTCTCACACCTGGTGGTGTTGCACATTAACAACTGATTGAGAGCGGGACTAATTGTGTCTATTCATAGGATCCTTAGGAAAAATGTTAGGCAATTAATGTATGTTTGTGAAACTCCTCATCACATCATCAGTTCATTATGTATTTTTCCTAAAGAAACTGTGATAAGAAAGTACCATTCAAGATAACATTCAAGTCCTTTCCAAAAATATATGTGGCAGATACAACAAAGACATCAACCTTTTGATGACAGTTAATGACTCAATATCTTGAAGTTCAGAGTCAGGAGATAGAAGTCTAGCGTCAACAGATAGATTTAGAGATACACTTTAAGCTGATGGGGAAATATTAGATTCTTTTCAACAAACTTTCTAAACCATATTAATTATAAAGTGAACTAGAATTGTTTCCATTATTACAATTGTATATATTACCTCTTCTCCTATTTTATCGTAGAACTACTTCAGTATGTCTTGAGAAGTGGGTTCTCCTATGTACTGAATTGTACACACCCCAAATTTATGTACTGAAGAAATAACTCCAGTGCCTCAATGAGGTCATGAAAAGGTTCACTCCCTTCTAGGAAAAGAGACACCAGACAAAGCAAGAAGGTAGCTCTTTGCAAGTCAGGAAGAGAACTCTCACCAAGAATCAAGTTTGCTGGCAACTTAGTCTTGGACTTCTAGCTTCCTGAACTGTAAGAAAGAAATTTCTGATGTGTAAGCCACCAGTCGATGATGTTTTGTTATGGCAGTCCAAGAAGACTAATATTATGACATTGGCAGTGATCCTTGAGAAATATTTCCATGAAGTCAGGCCTACTCTTTTCACTGATACACAACTTCTAGCCTGAACCTTACCATCTTTAAAACAACAAATTTATTTTAATCTTGTAACAATTTTTGTAAACCCTTGCCATACCCACATTTATACATAGATTCCACTGTTGGAGGTTTTGTTAGTGGGAATCTCAGTGTTAAGACCTTCATTCTTCTAAACCATAGGCTATTCATTGATTTCCTTTTTATGAACTAATATCACATTTTTTTCATTGCAGTAGTATTGATTCAAGACTTCTTATGTTTAAGAAGCATAGGTTTCCCCCCTTTGAGTGTTGTTATCAAACCTAAAAACTACCATTGCACCCAGTCTACCACCATAGCGCACAGTCTATCACCATTGTCTTTTGTTCTTTCTCATTTTGTTCTTCTCATTACCTTTCCCCTCCCATTCTGGTAGCCTAAGTTCTATACTGCATTTTGTAGGATTCATTCTTTGTCCAGCTTTATCTGACCTTTAGTTTTGTTTTTTTTGACATCCCACATAAGTGATAAAAGTCAGTATTTATCATTCTGATTTATTTTTTTAGCACAATCTCCTACAACTCTACTCATATTGCCACAAATGGCAAGAGTTTTTTTATCCCCTCCCCCTATATTTGCAAGAGTTTTTATTTCTTTTTTTTTTGATAGCTGAGGACTATTCTCTGTATATATACCACACCTTCCTGATCCACTCATATATATTTGAGCACTTAGCTTTTTTCCATAGCTTAGTTACTGTAAATAATGCAACAATGCACATAGAAACTATGTTTGCCTTCCAATTAGTGCTTTTGCATTCTGCAGGTAGATATCTAAGATCAGAATTATTAGGTCATATGGCATACCAATTTTTATTCTTTTGAGCAACCTATATATTCCATAGGGTCTGGAAAAGCCTATATAACCATCAAAAGTGAAGGAAAGCTGCTTTTACTTGCTATTATTTTTTGTCTCTGGTCTCTTGGATATGGGCCATTCTCACATATGTGAATTGATATCACACTGTGGATTGGATTGGATTTGCACTTCACTAATGGTAAATGCTGATGAGCTATTTTCCATGTGTATGTCTTCCTTGAAGAAGTGACATTTAGGTTTTTCTGCCCACATTTTTTTTCTTTTTGTTGAGTTGCATGAGTATTTAATAGAACTTGGGTTTCAGTCCCTGCTAGATGTATGGTGTGCACATATGTTATCCCATTTGGTAGGATCTTCAGAAGTGTGATATTTCTACCTTTCTCTTTTTCTTTTTTTCAGGATTGTTTGGCTATTCGGGGCTTTGTGGTTTCATAAGAATGTCAGTAATGTTTCTTACATTTTTTGAAGATTACTATTGGGAATTTTATTGGAATTGCAATGAATCTATAATTTGCTTTAGGTAGGATTGAAGCCATGGCCCCAATAAAGGCAGTGCTATATTTTCATAAAATTTAGGCATTGCTGTCATTAGCTGTGTCTGAAAAACACATAGGTTAATAATAGACTAAACCCCATAAGGATACTTCCTTCTTTTACTTTGTTGCAAATTTTGAGCAGCCCTGGTGAATATCCAAAGCTAGCATCCAATGGTGATTGTTTCAAGGCCCAGATGAGGAAGAAAAAATGAATGACCAAGATGGTGTGTGTGTGGGGGGGTGGAATTGGAGCCTCTGGTTTTCAGGAGGGGTGGAAAGCAAGAAAAGGTTGATAAAAAATAAAGGAGCAGAGACTGAGAGACACAGTTTTTGGGAAGGAGATTTCTGAGGTTTTGGCTCCCAGAGGAAAAGGACCTAGAAGCTGAGACTTTTGGGGTTCTCCCAGAATTTGGCCCCAAAGGGTCAGGAACTGTGTGAAGATGGAGAGGCAACCCTGATAAAGTGCTGAACCACTGTGCAAACTGGATAGATCCAAATTGAACCTTATGTTGGGGGAATTCACCTAATGCTAATTGGAGTGACAGAGGACCAAAAGCAAGGACATAACTTTTTGATTCCAGACTGAGGTACATTAGGACTGAGGTAAAACCCAAGCAGCTCCCCAAGGAACAGAAGTGGGGTTTGGGATACTTGTGAGGGTGTGTACTATTAGGCTCTTTTAGCTTGTTTTTTCCTTATCTGTAAATAAACTTTTATGTTTACCCTGATTACTAAAGTTTGATCTCTGGGCAACTGCTTGTGTACAGGTGGGAGAACCATCAGTGACAAAAATTCTCAAGAATTTTTGCCAGGGTCCCTTACCCTGACAACAGGATGAGCATTTTGTTGATGCTGATTCTTCCAATTCATATACAAGGAATTTCTTTCCAGGCCTCTTCTATTAGTTTCAATGATGTTTTTTATACTTTCTTTTTTGGTACAGATCCTCTTGTCCTTTGTTATGTGTATCCCCAGTTATATCTTACTTCTTTTTTGGTGAAGTTGCAAATAGATTGGCTTTCTTTATTTCTTCTTGCTGGTTGTTTGCTCAAGAAAGGCAAATGACTTTCTTGTATTGATTTTAGTCTGTCACATCGATGAACTGGTTTATTACATTAATTGTTTTTCTATGGCATATTTAGTACACTCTATGGGAAAAGTTTTCAATTAGCAATAATCATGCCTCAGATAAACCTCATTGGCTACAATATTGCCACTGTGCAAAGCTATGTATATTATTATAACATTTACAAATAATGATAACTTTACTTCTTTCCTAATTTGTACTCTTTTGAGCTTTCTCTTGCCTCATTGCTCTAGCTAGGTCTTCTAATTCTATGTTGAAAATAGTGATGAGCATGTACATCTTAATCTTGTACCAGGTATTAGTGGAAAGACTTTAAGTTTTTCATGACTGATAATAATATTAGTCATAGATTTATCATATATGACTTCTATCATATTAAAATATGCTTGTTTATCCACAGTTTCTCAAGGGTTTCTACTGTAAATGGTCATTGAATTTTACCAAATGCTTTCTCTGTGCCTAATGATGTGATTGTGGTGGATTATATCCATTGATTTTGAGTTGTTTAACCATTCTTGTACTTCTAGTACAAATTCTACTGGTCATGATATATAATCCTTTTAATGCACTATCTGATTTGGTTTACTGAGATTTTATTGAAGATTTTTGCATTTGCGTTCATTAAGGATATATTTCTGTAGTTTTCTTGTGTTATTTTTCTTTGTTTTGATAATAGAGCAATTTTGCCCTCAAAATGTTTTGGAAGTATCCTTTCAATCTCAAGATTTTAAGTTTGTACAAGATTGCTATTAATTTATCTATGAAAATTTGATAAACTTACTTGTGAAACTATTTGGTACTGGGCTATTGTTTTATGGCAGAGCTTTGATTACTCTTTTAATTCCCTTGCTTGAGATTGTTTTGTTCATTTTTTTCCCTATTCAGTCTTATAATTCCAAGTTTTTAACCATTTCATCTGTTGTTCAAAATATTTTGGTATAAATATTCATGGTATTTTATTATTATCCTCTGAATTACTGCATTGTTGCAACTTTCACTTTTGATCCTACTTGAGTTTTTCTTTATTTTGTCCTTGGTGAGCCTAGCTAGAGATTTGTCTATTTTTTTTTTCAAAGAACCAGTTTTTGGTATAATCAATCTTTTGGATGGACTGTCTTTTTCATTTCTATTTCATTTGTCTGTACACTAATCTTTATTATTTTCCTTCTTTTACTGTTTTTTGTTCTTATAACTTACTTTCTCAATATAAGATACAAGTCCCCCCCCCCTTTTAGGCTATTTATTGTTTCTTGATGTGGGATTGTAATACTATATACTTCACTTCTATTACCACATTTTCTCTGCCCCCTATACTCTGGATAGTTGTGTCCTCATTGTTATTTTTATTGACATATATTTTTATTTCTTCCTTCATTTTTTCATTGATCCAATAGTCTTTCAGTTGCATGTTTCCAGACTCCATATATTAGAAGTATTCCTTACTTTCTTTTTGAACTTGACCTTTAGCTTGAGAACTTATTGTTTTAATATTCAGAAACTTGTTTATATTTGTCTTTTGGCCTAGAATATAGTCAATCCTGGAGAATATACCATGTGTACTTGAAAAAAATGTGTGTTATGTTTTGGGGGATTCAGAGTCCTTTAGATAGCTATCATCTGCCATTCATTTTTTTGGTCTCATTGATTTTTCAGTTAGTGAGAATGGGATGTTGACTTATTCTACCAAAAATGTGGGACTTTTTTCCCCAGTGCTTGTTTTCTGAGTTGATCGTATGTGAATAAGTACTTTTGGTCCTCCTTCACTTGGTGAGTATAAGTTGATAGGTGATGTTATTTCCTTATAATGTGTTGTTCCCTTAGATATTATGTGGTGTTCATGTCTGTCTTTTTTTACCTTTTCTTTTAGCCAGAAAAATCATTTTTTTCTTTTTACTATTATTATTATTATAAAATTTATTACAGTTGACAATTTAGGCCATAGTCATGTACTTAAAAATTCCATAAAAGGGATGAGTATGTGGTGGGTTAGGAGGGGTGGCGATGGGAGGGATTGGTCAGGGAGGGAAGGTAGTGGGGGTCCCCAGGGAATACAAAGATGTGAAACACATATATAAAAAAATTAATTAATTAAGAAAAAAAGGAATCAGACAATTTCTACACTGGGGAGAAGCAGCTCTCCTGCCAGCCTGGCACTATGCAGATGGCTCTCTTTTTCTTTCTCCATTCCCTAATAACCTTGTCCATTTTTTTTCTTTCTTTTTTTTTAAATTTAATTTGATTTTTTAAAATTTGCATATATATGTATATGTATATTTATATTACATTATTGCATTATTGTGTGCCCCAGGGCCTTCCCACTTCACTAACATTTGTTAACCATCCTGATCTTTTGTGTTCTTTACCTCCCCTGCCTTCTTCCCCCTCCTCCTCTCTTGCTCCATGGTTCAGTTCCATTAGTTGTTTTCATTCTTTCTTATTCGTTTGCCTTTCCCTATATCCATCATATAAATGAGACCATCCTGTACTTCTCTTTTTCTTTTTGACTTATTTCTGCTAATATGAGTCTTTCTAGTTCTATCCATGTTGCTGTGAATGACATATGTTTGTCCTCCTTGATTGATGCGTAGAATTCCATTGTGTATATGTACCACATACTTTTTAGCCAATCATCTGTTTGGGGGCATTTGGTTTGTTTCCAAATCTTGGCAATTGTGAACAGAGCTGCAGTGAACATACACGTACATGTGTCCTTTTGAATTAATGTTTTCATGTCCTCTGGGTAGATTCCTAGTAATGGGATTGCTGGATCAAATAAGTCCACTTTCAATTGTTTGAGGGACCTCCACAGAGTCTTCCATAGCGGCTGGACAAGTTTGCACTCCCACCAGCAGCGTAAAAGGGTTCCTTTTTCTCCACATCCACGCCAACATTTGTTGTTGTCTGTTTTATTTATATGGGCCATTCTTACTGGTGTAAGATGGTATCTCAGTGTGGTTTTAATTTGCATTTCCCTGATTATTAGTGATGTGGAGCATGTTTTCATATGCCTATTAGCCATCTGTATCTCCTCTTTGGTGAAGTGTCATTTTAGTTCTTCTCCCCATTTTTTGATTGGGTTTTTTGCTTTGTTTTTGTTGAGCTGTAGGAGCTCTTTGTGGATCCTTGTTATCAGACCCTTGTCACTTGTCTGGAGGGCAAAGATTTTCTCCCAGTCTATTGGGTTTCTTTTTGTTTTGTTTGTTGTCTCATTTGCTGAACAGAAACTTTTTAGTTTGATATAGTACCACCAGCTTATGTTTTCCTTCATTTTTTTGCAGGCTATAGTTGTTTCCCAAATGGATTTCTGAGGTGAAATTCATGAAGGGTTTTGCCCAGGTTTTCTTCTATGTATTTTATGGTTGCATGTCTCACTTCCAGGTCCTTTATCCATTTTGAATTAATTTTTGTACAGGGTGTGAGGGTGTTGTCCTGGTTCATTTTTTTTGCAAATTTTGATCCAGGTTTCCCAGAACCATTTACTGAAGAGGCTATCCTTGTTCCAGGGTATGTTTTTTGTCCCATTGTCAAAGATGACTTGATCATATATGTGTGGTTTTATTTCTGGGTACTTGATTCTGATCCATTGGTCTGTTTGTCTGTTTTTGTACCAGTACCATGCTGTTTTAAGTATTATGGCTTTGTAGTATAGTTTGAAGTCTGGAATACTAATGCCTCTGTTCTCTCTTCTGTTTGTCAAAGGGTTTTGGATATTCAGGGTCTTTTGTTTTTCCATATGAATTTCAGTAACTTTTGTTCTATCTCTTTAAAATATGTCATTGGGATCTTTATTGAAATTGCATTGAATCTGTAGATTGCCTTTGGTAGTATGGCCATTTTGATAATGTTGATTTTTCCGATCCATGAACAGGGAATGTCTTCTCATTTTTTAACATAATCTTCTATATCTTTTAAGAATGTTTTATAGTTTCCTTTGTATAGGTCTTTTAGTCTTTTGTTAGGTTAATTCCCAAGTATTTTAAATTCTTTGGTGCAATGATAATTTTTTTAATTTACCATTTAATTTTAATTTGCTTTTTTAATTTCTTCTACTGATTGATTCTTTGCATAGATGAATGCTGTTGATTTTTGTGTGTTGATTTTGTATCCATCTACCTTACTGAATCGGTTTATTATTTCAATCAGCTTTTCTGTCGATTTTTCTGGGTTCTCTACATAGAGTATCATATCATCCGCATATAATGATAACTTTATTTCTTCATTCCTTATTTGGATTCCTTTTATGTCTTTCTCTTGCCTTATTGCCCTAGCTAAGACTTCCAGAACTATGTTGAAAAGGAGTGGAGAGAGTGGGCATCCTTGCCTGTTCCAGACCTTAATTGAAATCGTTTCAGTTTTTCCCCATTGAGGATGATATTTGCGGTGGGTGTTTCATATATAGCTTTTATTATGCTGAAGTATGTTCTTTTTATGCCAATTTTTTCCAGGGCTTTCATCGTGAAAGGATGCTGGGCTTTATCGAATGTTTTATCCGCATCTATTGATATGATCATATGGTTTTTGTTTTTCTCTTTGTTGATGTGGTGGATTATGTTGATTGATTTTTGGATGTTGAACCATCCCTGTGCCCCTGGGATGAATCCCACTTGGTCATGATGGATGATCCTTTCTATGCAATGTTGGAATCGGTTTGCCAGGATTTTGTTTAGAATTTTTGCATCCGTGTTGATTAGGGAGATTGGTCTGTAGTTCTCTTTCTTTGCACCATCTTTATTTGGTTTTGGAATTAGTGTAAATTCCTTCATAGAAGGTATTTGGTAGCTTTCCTTCTTTCTCAATTTTTTGAAAGAGTTTAATAGTACTGGTGTTACATCTTATTCCTAAAGATAAACATAGAGTGAAAGTGAAAGGCTGGAGAACAATTCTACAAGCAAACAGTCCCAAGAAAAAGGCAGGGGTAGCCATTCTTATAGCAGATAAAGCAGATTTTAGAATAAAAAATAGAATAAAAGTGACAAAGTATAAAGACGGACACTACCTAATGGTGCGTGGTTCAACTCACCAAAAAGACTTAACAATTATCAACATATATTCACCAAATGAGGGAGTGCCAAGATTCATAAGACAGCTACTAGCAGAATTGAAATCAAATATTGGTGAAAATACATATGTCGTAGTAGACTTTAACACCCCACTATCACCAAAAGACAGATCAGTAAAACAAAAGTTAAACAAGGACACAAAAGCTTTAAAGGAAGACCTAGACCAAATGGACCTAATAGATATCTACAGGACACTGCACCCCCCAAAAAGGGAATACACCTTCTTTTCAAATGCACATGGATCCTTCTCTAAAATTGACCACATATTAGGACACAAGGAAAACCTAAACAAATACACAAAAATCAAAATTATACCAACTTTTTT
>PVHY01030581.1:0-13318 GCA_004024945.1 Uropsilus gracilis
CTAGCCCCCCCCCCACCGGCCCCCAGTGTGGTGCATGCCTGGTAAGAGTTGCACTGTGTGACCCAAGCTGGCTCTGTGGCCCGCTCTGTAACTCACCTGATGCATGTGACCTTGGCATCCTAAGCACATCCCTTCACCTTCCTGAGTCTCATTGTCCCCACCTGTGAAGAAGGGGCTGGTGATTGCAATACCTGCCTCCAGGAGTTTTTCCAAGAATTTTCCAGAGTGCAGGGAAGCCTGAGTGTGGTGGGGCTTAATCAGCCTGTTGGCACGTGACAAGCTGAAACTACCAGTCCTCTGTCTTCTGCACCACTGTGACAATGTCTTCCAGGTGTCCAGCTTTTAGCACTTGGAGACTTGAAAGCAGGACAACCGTCCTATGAAATTTTCTTTTATTCCTGAACCCCAAATTTATGCCCTTTACTTCTGACCCCAAATCCCTGCCATTTTGCAATGAGAGAATCCATGTCAAGTCAAGTCAGGTCCCTAAAATGGCTGGGGAATTTGCTGATGGATGCTGGGAAGAAAATCCCAGGCCTCAGGTATTATTTGATCCTGAGTGAGGTTTGCATTTCTTCTGTGACTCCTTACTCCCACGAAGCTCAAAATAAGAGACTTCACACAATGAAAAATCATTCTAGAACTCTAGACTAAGGGGTGAGAGCGTGGGTTCCCAATTCCAGCTGGCTGACTTCAGTCCCATTGATGGGGATTGTGAACTTTGCTTACCTGCTTATCATTGCACTGGGCAGGTGGGCTGATACACCTGAGGGGCTTAAGATTGCATCGGACACACAGAAAATGTGTAACAAATGCACCTGTGATCATCTTAGACAATTTCACTGGCAAATGACAGCCTGCTCTATGTCAAGGAATCTGTGGTCACTAGTTGCATATGAGGTGCCATGGGGAACGCTGCTGGCATTGCCGTGGGAGCGGTGGGTACTGAAAGGAGGAGGGTCTGTTCAGAGAGATGCTACAACACATGGGAAGAAACACCGTCAAAGGTTGCAAGCTCTAGCATGAGTACAGACAGGCGGGTGTCAGAATATGTAAATTTTACCCATGTCATATAGGGAAAATCTTTCCCTCCATAAAGAAATACATTTTCCCTCTTGGTCTTGAAGTTGCTTGGTTAGATTTTCTCATGTTTGCTGGAGGTTTGGCTACAGATCAGTGATTCTTTAGTGTAAGAAAACCAGCAGCACATAAGAATGAGAGGTGACAGTTGTGCTTGACCTGAAACTGGGAAGCAGAGAGCTATGTGATCTCAGTAACAGGAAGGGGATGGCTCCATCTCAAGCAGCTACACATAAAGCCTGTTCTAGAAAAATCAGAAATCAAGATTTTTATTTCTTTTTTTTCCATGTGGGATAAACGACCATGAAGATAATTTATTGACCCAACATAGAGGCCTGTGGGGGTGAATTTGGCCCCTGGCCCCCAGGTTTGCAACCTCTGCTTATGACCCATCTCCTAGAGGCCATACCAATATTGTCACATAAAAGGTATTGTCTAGCTAATCAATTTTGTTTTTCCAAATCATTGAAATGGTCTCTTTAAAAAATTCCACTGCTTTAATGGTTAGTGAGCCATGAAGCCTACTCACAGAGCTGCCTTTCAGGAGAAGATAGGAGGGAGAGCGTGGCATGCTTGTGTTCACTGTTAGGTTAGAGGGAAGCTCTGCAGGTTTGCAGGCCTGGGGTTATCGGTGCAATCAGATCACAGACTGCAGAGAAAGACCTTACTTAGTTCACATTCTGACTTGGCATTTGCAGGTGCTGTGACCTAAACAAATCAACTTCCCTCTTCAGTTCTTAGTTTCTTTACTAACAAAATGGGTATAAAAAGACTTTTCTACTCCACAAAGTGCTGTGGGGATTAAATAGGGCCATGAGGCGTTTGGCACAATGCCTGGCATGCGGTAGACACTGAATAATAAGAACAAGGAGCCTGGAGTTTCTTTCTAAATCAAAGCAGAAATTTGCATTGGCTGCAAATGTCTGAGATGGTTATAAGAACAACACCTTTGGGATACGCTTTCAGCAAAGTAACTAAATCACCAGTTACTAAAGCTAAGGTTTCCCTACTCAGCCGATATAGGGCAGTCCTCAAAATTACAAGGAATGAGAGCCTTCCTGGCCATATGATGGGGATATGAAGGGAACAGAAGGAAGCCTGTCAAATGCCTTTAAAGGCACATGCCTTGGAGTTCATGGCTGAACTCAGAACTGGTGTTAACACTCTGAAATCAGAGGACTGTCTCCTGTAATCAGCCTGTTTGACATTGGCCGGTAAAACCAAAAAGATCAGATCCTTGAACCAAGATGCAGAGAAATGGAGGATACCTTTTGATGGTGGAAAGAGCATGGACTCCAAACCTACACTGGCATGACAATGCTTGTATTGATAGGTAGTAGTGAGGATTGGTGATATATATATGGAAAGATGCTTAATGAACAGTAGCTACGATGATGAACAATTTCAAAAAGCAGTGATTCTGTACTCAGGAACCCAAACAGTGAAGAAGAGAGCTGCCTGCCATGTTCATATTGCTCTATAGATTACTCAAGTCCACCCCCGCCCCGCATGACTCAAGCTGATCCTAAAATACATGTGGAAATGCTGGGGACCCAGAAAGTCAAAACAGTTTTATAAAGGAAGAGTGAAGCTGGAGGACTGACATTATTTCTTGATTTCAAAGTGTACCACAAAGTTATAGTAACTAACATAGTATTGTACTGAGCTATGGATATGTCTATAGATGAATGGAAGAGAATGGAGAGTCCAGAAACAAATCCTTAAATTCAGTTGACTTTTGACAAGGATGCCGAAATAGCTTAATGGAGAAAAAGTTCTTTTAACAAATGGCATTGGGGCAACTAGAGTTAACATGTCAAAAAAATGAATTTGGACACCTACACCTGCCTCACACCAGACATAAAAGTTAACTCACAATGAGAGAAAATTAACTCATAAGGGATCAAAGTCCTAAATGTAAGATCTAGAGCTATAAATATTTAAAAGATATATCAAAATAAGTCTTTGTGGCATTGAGTTAGTGTCTCTCTTTCTTTTTAATATGGCACCCAAAGTGCAAATTATGAAAAAAAAAATAAACTGGACTATATCACAACAGAAAAATTTTGTGTTACAAAGATTATCATCAAGAAAATAAAAGACTACTTATAGAAATGGAAAAATATGTATGCATCATATACCTGGTAAGGAATTTATATGCAGAATATGTTAAACAATGAACAACTTAATTTAAACATTAATGAAATATTTAAGCAGACATTTCTCCAAATGGTCAACAAGCACCTGAAAAGATGCTTAAAATCATTTACCATTACGGAAATGCAAATGAAATCCACAATGAGTCTATCCTCAGTGGGATAGCTGTAGTAAGGATGAGGCAATAACAAGTGTTAATGAGGATATGGAGAAACTGGAAAACTCCGACCTTGCTGATGAGAGTGTAAAATGAGGGAGCTACTGTGATGAATCTGATGGTTTCTCAACAAGTTCAACAAGAGTTATCATGTGACCCAGCAATTTTGCACCTCTGTATATCCCAAGAGAAATTAGAACATTTGTCTCACAAAATGTGTGCACGAATATTCACAGCAGCACTATTTGCATTAACTGAAAAGTGGAAACAACTCAAATATCTATTAACAGATGAGTAGATAAACCCAGTGTGGCATATCCACACCATGGAATGGTATTTGGCAATGAAAATAATAATTAATGTGGCACTGAAAGCTGTTATAACATTGTTTGTGTGTGTTTAATTTTTTTGTTTTTCTTTTTAAAGTTATTTTATTTATTTATTTTAAAATTTTCCGTGTTTTTTTGTTTTTGTTTTGTTTTTGTCTTTTTTTTTTTTTTAAATTGTGTTATAACATGCTTGAGCCTTGAAAACAAGCTTAGGAAAAGAAACCAGTCCTACAAGACCATGTTATATGCTACTATGTACACAAACTATATAGAATAAGCAAAGGGTTTAGTCACATAAAGGTTAATGTTTCCAGGGCCTGAAGGGTAGGGGAACCTGAGACAAACTGCTGTTGGTATGGGGTTTCTTTTAAGAAAGGCAAATGTGTACTAAAATTAGATTGTGGTGATCATTGCCCAATCGTAATGAATAAACCAAAACCTACTGGATTGTATGGTTCGGCAAAGTTATCTTAAAAAGCTCGCTTAAAGACAAAGGTTACTTGCTACTTTCTTTGGTGACCTTTGCTGCCTACAAGGATAGTATCAGTCATCATCAACCTTGAACCCATAGGACAGGAAAGTAATTACAGTCAATATAGCCTACTAAATGCATGGGTACTCGGTCGCCATAGGTAAAGGTAACTGCCATTTAGAACCACCGGATCTTCGTAGTATTAGGTACTGGTAAGACATTCTAAGAATTCCAAATTCATACACAGCGCTAGAAAGTGGTGTTAATTTTAGGCCTGTGAAGACAGGGGCGTCTGACAAAGGTTGTGCCTCTTCCCAGCATCTGCCTGGCTCCTGCTGTGCCACTGAACCCCATCAAATGGGAACCTAAAGGATCTTGGCAGGCAGCCACCCGCCCATCCTTTTTGCTGCCAGTTGGGGGCTGTGTGTATGTGTGTGTGTGTGTGTGTGTGTGTGTGTGTGTTTGGCTGTCATTCAGCCCTTCCCTTGACCCTCATCACCTTTCAACCCTGGTTCTCCCAGGTGGTGAGGATGAACCGAAACATCTCTGCCATCTTTGAGCAAAAATGAACAAGAACAGCTGGAAGGACAGAACCAGGTCCCACACCTGGCCGCACCTACTGTCTCCTACTGTCTCCTAATGACCTGTTCTCTCCCTAATGCATTTGACACATTTGCTGTCCATGGGAAGTGCAAGTGGTAGCATAAACATCCTCTGGGTGAAGGTACCACCCTCCTTTCCTATTGCCAGCTTCTCTCCCCAAGAGCTGAAGCCCAGTACCCTTCCCCCGTCTCCCCCAGAGCACCTCACCCAGAGCTTCGCTGCACTTGGCCAGTTCCCCAGTTTATACTGGTGTTCTCTCCCCCTTCTCTTCTCTGCACCCTGAGGTCAGCACCCCTCCCTGTGGCCTTTTGCTTGCTCTGTGGTTTGCCTCCCACTGTCCCTCTGCTAGCTTCCTGCCTGAATAGGACGGGGCTCCTCCTGAACGTCCCCCTTCACTCCAGAGCCCTGGAGCATTAACGGCCTCTGGAAGCGCACATTGTCTGACTTCCGGGCCTCTAAAGTGCTTGACCTGCGCATCATTACAAAATGACCTACCACACAAGGAAATGCTTGTTTACACTCGGTCTCTGCTCCCCCCCCCCCCGGGTCCCCAAAAGGAGAAGTTTGCCATGGCTGATTCTCCCATGTTCATTGTGAGTCTTCTCTCTTAGTTTCCGCCCTGACCCTCCCCTTGGGCCTGCTGGGGAGGCATGCCCAGAAAAATGAATCAAGTGAGGCTTCTTGCCTAAAAAGTGAGATCGCTTGTGCTCAGTGAGTCTTCAGGGAGCAGCTACAGCCAGCTAGGTGTGGAGTGGGACTTGGTGAGGGGGAAATGGACTGGGGTGGCCCCTGCTCTCATTGCGCTTGCAGTTTAGGGGACAGAGGCTAAAGGACACCTGGTAAGTGCCATGATGGAAGAGTTCAGGGTGCAGTGAAAGCAGTGAGTGGGAAGACCTGAGAGAGGGCTGGGAGGTGGGGAGGGAGTCAGGTCTGCATTATCCAGGCCTTTATCCATCCAGTCCCCATTGCATTTACAAAGTGTTTCACAAGTGCATTAATAGAAACTCAGATTGGATCCATCATGACACAGCTGCTATTGCAGCCACCCAAAATGAAATAATTTCTTTAAGAGAAATCAAAGGTTGTATTCCTAGGTCCTATTGTGGGTCCTAGACCCCCCATCTGCCATATCCACTGGAGAGATCAGGCCTGGGAAGCCTGCCCAGAGGAAGAGACAACTGAGTTGAAGACTAAACAGGAGTTTATTCAGGGGTGTGAGGTGGGCTCCAGGTAATGGAAACAGTAGGTGCAAAGGTCCTGTGTAGAGGGCCCTGTGGTGAGGCATAGAAACCTTTGCCCCAGAGTAGTGAGAGATTATTGATAAGTTCAAGTTCAATCACTGATGAGTTCAATGACTTCTTAAGGTGTCCGGAGGGACAACTGACCAGAAAGCCAGAATCCCCAGACTCCCTCTGTTAAATCTAATCAGCAGAATGAGAGCCAGTCTGGAATTGATCAGGTATCAGTAATACCCAATTGAAGGGGAAATTGAGCATGGAGGCTGGCCTGTGGTTAGTGGAGATAAAAAGACAGGTTCGTTCCCCCAAGCCCTCGTGCAGGTCCTCAGGAAATAGCTTCCACGCAGAGACTGCATGTAGGATGATGGAGGTGTCTTCTTGGGAGCAACACCCAAAAGGAAGTGAGAACAGGCTTGGAGAGAGGTGTTCCCCTGGGGCTCCCAGGATCTGGTGTGGCCTTTCAGACACATTACCATAGAGGCCAGGAGGGTGGGCCTTTGTGCCTTCTTGGATGTGGGTGGCCATGGTGGTGGGGCACAGGATCTGGGGGCAAACAGCTCTCCTGAACTGACAGTCAGTCCTCAGAGAGCAGCCTCCAGCAGCTGACACTTCAGCACCTGTGTGAGGAGTCTGCTCCAAACCCCAGGGGGATCTGGGTAGCTCCCCAGGGCTCAGCAACCACTTCACAGGACACCAAGCAGTGTCAGGGTGAGGCTTACCCAGCAGCCTCTCCCCTTAATAGGTTCTAGACTCTCTTTGACCCCTGGAGACATGTATTCCTGGCTGATTTATAAATACTGGGGCCTTCATTCAAGTGCACAGTGTTTAGGTTGGGGTTGAACAGACCAAGGATCCCACCTTCTCCCCTCTGTGCTTGCTGTCAAGTGCAATCCTTGTTTCTTCTGAGGTTGGTGTTTTTGGGATAAAGCTGTTGGGGATGTTGGCTAAACCCAAGGGAGTGATTCCAGTGTTGGCATGCCAGGCATGTTGGGACACTTGCCAGGAGATATTCAGCGGCAGCAAGGCCTGTGAGGTTAGACCACTATGTCCCAGACTTGTCTCTGCTGGGTCCTCTCAGAGCTTGTCCATCAGGCAGACACTAGACTGACCCCTGCTCTGGAGGCTGGGATTTCCTGGGTCTGGATGTGAACTGGAATTTCAGGGGATGCCATCATGATCTGAAAAGTTCTGGAAACATCACCTTCACCTACACTCTGTAGGATTCGGTAGTTCTCACCCTGGCTGCACATTAGAATTACCTGAGAGTTTTGAGAACAGGAGTCAGGGGTGGGCTCCATATCCCTAAATCCTGAAAGACTCATATTGGTAGAAATCAGTTAGAAAGAAAAAGACAGAAACCGTATGATCTCACCAATAGATGGGATATAGGAATAACAAACAAAAGGCCAGGAAACAGTCAAAACAAGGTAACAACAGAACTGGGACATGCAGCTAGGGGGAGAAGGGAGAAATTAGGAAGGGAGGAGCACAAGATCAAGATGAAGGTTCACAGGTGATAAGGTGGAGGGAGAAGCCTGGGGAATACAATGATGTAATATAATTATATACACACATAAGTATGTAAACAACAAAGTGATTAATAAAAAAAATCCCGAGAGACTGATGGGGGGGTTTAAGGGCCTCCCAGGGGGAAGGGGTGGATGTCATCTTTGTGCCGGGTTAACCTTTCCTGGAATGCCCTGTCCTCCCAAATGGCTCTGAACCCAGGCATCTTCCTGCCAGAAGCCTACTCAGCACATTCCAGTCTCATCCAGACTCTATCTTGGTTTGTTTGTAGTTTCAATTATGAAAACTGACGGATAGGAATAGGCTCTATTGTCAGTTGCAATTTAACAGCAATTTCTGGAACATTTTTGAGCATCTGGGAATACAGAGATGAAAATTCTCCCTGCCCTCAAGGAGAATATTGTGGAGTGAGAAAGACTGATATGCACCAAAATGACTGTCTTTTCATTCAGAACATGTGTATTTGAGGTGTGAGGCTTGAGCGTGCTGTGATTTGGAGCAGCCGGGTCTGCAGGACTGGCAGGGAGGACGGCCAGGTGGGCACTCGCTGTGAGGTGGGGTGCAGTAAAGTGATTACGGATGAGAACAGGGTATTGACCATCAGACAAGACAGGATGGGCATGTGTTATAATAAAGAGATAGTCGGGGTGGTGGGAGTCCTATCATAAGGAGACGCAAATTCTGGGGGTCTCTGGGTTATACCCAAAGATGGCACCATGGGAAGATGAAGAGATGACGAGGGTCATGCAGTCAGAGGACACTACAGCCACAGTGATAAGTCACTCCATGCCCACTGCGATGCCAGTGACAATTCCAGGGTTAAATGAATAAAATATGAGCCTTGAATTTCACCTCCTGCTCTGACCTCTTCTCCCTACCAGGAATGTCTCCCCGCCCGCCCTGTGGCTATGTCATTGTTGGCAGCTGTTTCATTGGAGGGCTGACAAAGTGACTGGGAGGGTGCACAGGGCCATTCTGGAGAGCCTCAGCCCCCAAAGCACCCTGCAGAAACTGCTCATCTCCCCCAATGTCAGCAGTCACACCTGGCCCCACGTGCAGAGCCACACCTGGGGGGTGCAGTGAACTTGGCAATGCCACCATATCTTGAATTTGGTTGGCCTGTTTAGCTTGTGTACTCCCACCCTACCCTTGTTCTTGTTTCGTTTGATTTCCTTTGTCTCTTATGTTGGAGTTACTCTAGAAAAGGTTCAGGTTTCAACCTGTGACTCTGTGACAGTCCTGGTCTCCAAAGGCAGCACAACTGGTGACAACTGCTGGAGAGGTTCCTCTCTGCCTTTGGTTCCAGTGCTATTTCATTTGTCCCTTCAGTCTGGGACATCATCGTTCTGACAAAGTTGATTCCCCACATTGAGAGGACAGTACATAGTTTGTAGAGCCACAGCACATATGCTTCCTCAAAGTAAGGCCAGTACCTATTTCTCCTGTATTCCTTCAGGCCCTGGAAGAAAACAGTCTTCCAACATCCCATGCAGGTTGACTGGACAAATTCAGATTAGACCAGTGAGCTATTTTCTCACACCCTCCCACTGCCACCCCCAGCCCTCTTCATCTGTACTTGGGCCTTTACAACAATCCTGGTTTCACCTTTCTACTCATTCCCTGAAAATTTCAAATATTTGAGCCCATAACTTGTTAGCATAGGTTTGTTGGGTGGGCTGCTGACATGCGCAGTAGGGAGCCCTGATAGCTTTTCCTGAAGAGGATGAGGGGGAACCACTTCTCACCCATTTTTCATCTTCAGGGTCTTTCACCTAGCAATGCACACTTGACAGGGTGGTGAAGAAACGATTATCAATGGGAAGGATTCTCTTTAATGCTGCATGCCTACCTCCAACTCTCCAATCTGGATGAATCTTTTTATTACAAGCAACATCTTTCCATTTCAGCATTTACCTTTACTCATGCATGACACAAGTCTTCTCAGTGGAGGGACCCAGAAGGGCCCCCACTCTGCAGAGGAACCATCACTTTAACCTTTAAGGACCTGAGTTGACTGACAGTTGAAACCTTCTTAGTTTTCTTTAATCCTGAATTTCTAAACTCATGTGACCCTGGAACTGTAGTTTCTCAGAGCATCTCCCAGAGCTTGTCTCCTAGGATTTAAGTGCTTACCATGTATGTCTTGTATTCTTATTTATAATAAAATAACACAACATCTGTAACCTCAATAGAATTATCTGAGCCCCTGAATGTCTGCTTAGGTTAAGAATCACTGGTCAGTGCCTACTGCATGAATTTTAATGTGGCCATGCCCAGAATGGATACTATTTGACATCCTAATTCACTTCCCTTGGCTACATACACACAAGTAAGTTTTCTGTATTGTCTGGAAGCTCCATTTTGAATTTCCGCCATACAATTTTCTATGGTAGTTGCACCCGCCCACCTTCCCAACAACAAGATACTACGTTTCCACCTTCTGGTATCCTCACTAATACTGGTTACCATCTGTTCTTTTGATAGGGACTTCCTAACAGGTTTGAGGTGATAGGTCATTGTTGTTTTTGATTTGCATTTCTCTTATGATGAGTGATGTTGAGCTTCTTTTCATGTGCTGGGGGGGGGGGCATCTGTATGTCTTCTGTGCAGAAATGTCTTTTCAAGTCCTTGGCCCATTGGTCTGAGCATGGTGAATGATTTTTATGCTTCCTTTAGGATTTTCATGAACTTTACCAGATTGCCTACAATGAGCTATTTGATTTTTAAAAAACCCAAGCAGTGTTATTAAATATCTTAGCTACCTGCTTTGCCCATTCTTAAATTAGCTTGTTCGGTGTTTTGGTTGTTGAAGTACAAGAGTTCTTCATACACTTTGCAAATTAATCCTTTATCAGATCAGATTTGCAAATATTTCTCCCATTATGAAGATCTTTTCACTCTTGTTTCCTTTCACATGCAGAAGTGCCAAGAAAATTGTAAGTTGGATGTAAACTATTTGACTAATTTTGCTTTTGTTGCTTGCACTTTGGTGACATCCATGAAATCATGAAAATTGATACACTAAACCTTTTCCCTGTTTCCTTCTACAAGTTTTGCAGTTGAAGCTTTACTGTGAGAGTTTTAATCCATTTTGACCTACTATTTTCACATATGGTGTGAGGTAGGGAATTTGTTGGATCAGACTTCTGTGTGGATCATTCCTGATTTTTAAAGCAAAGCTATAGCAATGACAATGGTGCAGAAAGGATCAATTAGCAGCACTTGGGCACTTGGGACATCTTGCATCTGACGCCTCCCTCCACACCCCAAATTTTGTTTGCTAAGAGTGGGAGAGATGGGGACTGACCCAGTGAATTTTAAAACTGCATTCAAGTGATCCATCCTTATACCCCTCTTCTGGTTGAGAATCTGGAAACAACAAAGGAAAGAAATCATCAGATTGGTTAGAATGTTCACTGGGCAGTGAAGACATCTTGCCAGTAGGTGGTTATTTTGCAAATGTGGACTTTGTCCTTACTGGGTTTTCTCAGAGTGGACTTGCGAGCTCTCTGGATCTTACAGATCCAGTTACCAAGGAGGAAATGCCCATCCCTGGATAGGTCAGGAAACATCCCCATTATATGCCAGAGTTTGCTGAACCACTGAATGACCTGTGGGGGAGAGAGGAGGAGCACGTGGGAAGGACAGACAGCTGTCTGTATGGAAGACAAGCATAGATGTTTGCAGTGGCACATGGCAGACTTCAGCACAGTCCTCCACAGAACCCCCTGGTCTCAGAAGGGAAAAAAGAGAGGGCGGGGGAGGCCATGACTTCTGCACTGCAGCAACTCTATTCAGGTGCAAGCTGGGGGAAGCTCCTTCTTGCACGGGGCACATGGCTGTCTACAGAGGACCGATACCTAAGGCTCTGTAGGGCTCTTTACACTTTCCACGCTAATCCACGGTGTATCCTTACAGTACTACCATTGCTGTCCCCAGCCTCGGTACCTCTGCGGCAGCAAGGTCACGGTCACAAACAGGGAGCCTTTCACCCCTCCACTCAATATGGCATGAGCTGCCCCCCCCCAAGTGTCTACTGCAGCAAGGTTTTCCTTTCTACGGTGCCGGAGAGAAGAGCAGCAGCCCACTCCATCCCACAGCGTTTCTAACAGAATCTGGCATTCCTGGTTCTAATCAAAATACTGAACTTTGGAACAAATTAACATTCCACAGCCCTCCCAGGGAAGGAGGCTTCAGCCTGGACCACTTCGGTTCACAACCACAACAAAAATAGCTTCTCCTGGGAAGACACACTCCGCTAACAAGGTCATTTTCTGTTTTGCTTCCCTGCCATCTGGCTGAGCAGCACTGAGACAGGATTTGGGGCTGCTTCTGCAGAGAGTGGCTGGGGGCCGATGGCTTCCCAGCCTCCTGGTAGTGGGGATGGCACGAGGTTGCCTTCTCCCGAACCCCAAAGCCCCTGGACAGAGGGGCCTTGGTTTCACCAGGTCGACCGGAGCTGGGCGTGCACAGGTGAGAGGCAAGCAGACCGCAGCGGGCAGGTGAGGCTGGGGGAGAGCCAGAGACGGACGGACTGGAACCAGCGACAGTGGTTCCTAGATGCCAGAACCGGAAGAAGCTATCTTCGTCTTGGACATTCCAGAATGTTCCTCATGCTCGCTCCAGAGTCAGGAGTCTGAGTTCCAGAAAGCAGAGAAGCCGGTTGCTGGTTTCGATTTTCCTTTCTTCTTTTTCCCCCTATTACCGTCTACGTCCCAGATTCAGCCTCTTTCACTGACTGCTCAGCGATGTGCACCAGCCTGACCTCAGCCTGACCTCAGCTGCCGCATCCGTACAATGGGCATCCCCTGCACGCTGGCCGGACCCGCCCCGGAGGGTGGGAGATGCGGGGACGCCAGCGCCTGGGTAGTCCCGGGCCGGGCTAGGAGAACCAGGTGTCCTCTGCGCTCTGACCGTTGTGGCCTGGCAAGGCCTCATGTCCAGGGTCTGACCCCACAAGCGCTGTGGGCAGAACTTCCCATGATGTGCTGGTGCCCCTGTGTACGGGGGCCGGCGGGGCTGACGTCACCAAGTTCCTTGACAACGAAGAAGCAGTTTCTGTGACGTCAGTGCTTTCCAGCGGGAAGGAGGCCGTGAGTAGCCACGAGGGGCGTGCCCTCCTGCAGCCACGCCCCTCCTAGGAGGAGGCCTCGTCACCGGCTGGGGGAATAAATAAACCATTCTCGTGAAACAGGGAAGGACTCTTAAAAATGGCCTAAACCGCCGGGCACGGTGGCTCGTGCTTGTAAGCTTCAGCCTATGAAGCGGCCGGGGCTAGGGATGGCGGTTCGAGTCCCGCTTGGGGCCCGTAGCGAGACCTAGTTCCAAAAAAAATAGCTGGGTGTGGTGGTGCGCGCCTGTAATCCCAGCTACCTGGGAAGCTGAGGCTGGGGATTGCTTGAGTCTGTGGTACCCTGGGCAACGAGAGCCTGCGGTTCCATGGGCAAAAATAGCGAGACCTAGTCTCAAAAAAAAAAAAAAAAAGGCCTAAACCTCTCTAGTCTGAAATCAAGAAAAATAAGTATTATTGCCTCTCCTGCAAGACTCTCACCCCCCCCCCCCAAGACATAAGGGAGCTTTGATTTCTGGGTGACCTGAGTCTAGTTCTCCAGGGGTGGAGCTAGGGACGGAGGGTGTGTCCTGTCTGCTGCCTGGGGGTGGGGTGAGCGAAGAAGCTGAGGTCCCACTGTCTCAGATGGGTCCACAAAGGGAACTGAGCTCTAGCATCTGGTCCAGGATTTAAGAGGCTGGGGGC
>PVHY01030582.1:0-13323 GCA_004024945.1 Uropsilus gracilis
TTTGTTTGTTTGTTTATTGAGACTAGTTCTCACTATGTTGTCCCAGGTAGCTGGAATTACAGGTGCACACCACCACACCCAGCTTTTTTTTGAGACTAGGTCTCGCTATGTTACCCTGGGCAGGTCTCCAACTCGCAGACTCAAGCGATTCCTACTCTCAATCTCCCTTCCTAGGCTGGGATTAAAGGCACAAGCCATCATGCCCATCCCTTAACTTTTATTATTACTTGTGCTTTTTTTTTTCCTTTATCTAAATCCCACATGTAAGTGAGAACAAAAAGTATGAACATTATTTTTTTTGAGACTAGGTCTCACTATTTTTGTCCACGGAACCACAGGCTCACGTTGCCTGGGGTACCACAGACTGAAGCAATCCCCAGCCTCAGGTTCCCAGGTAGCTGGGATTACATGCTCACGCCACCATGCCCAGCTATGTATTTTTGGAACTGGGTCTTGGTACGTGCCCCAGGCAGGACTCAAACCGTGATCCTGGCTGCTTACGGTCATGAGCCACCATGCCCAGCCTAAAATCCTTATCCTTTATCTAACCCCAGAACCTCTCTGTGCCTTAGTTTCCTCATCAGTAAAATTAGGTGTTGGATTAAATAAACTCAAAAGTTCTTCTAGCTGGTAAATTATATTTTTCTACTAATTTTCTATGGAAAGTGTTATGCTCACATTCATCAACATTGCCAAATGGGGTTGGCATTCCACAGATTGTGAAGTTCTTTTTTTTTTTTTTTTGAGACTAGGTCTTGCTATTTTTGCCTGTGGAACCGCAGGCTCTTGTTGCCCAAGGTACCACAGACTCAAGCAATCCCCAGCCTCAGCTTCCCAGGTATCTGGGATGACAGGCACGCGCCACTACACCCAGCTATTTTTTTGGAACTAGGTCTCGCTACAGCCCCAGGCGGGACTCGAACCGCGATCCCTAGCCCCGGCCACTTCATAGGCTGAAGCTTACAAGCACGAGCCACCGTGCCCGGCCTTTGTGAAGTTCTTCTTAAGAATGTTTTGCCTCTCTGACCTACCTTTCTGTCCTTCTTACTATCCTTTCCCCTTCCTCTATTGCATTTCTCCCCCCAGAAAATCTCTTTCTTTTTCACTGTCCCCCTCCTTGGGTTTCCAGGCTCCCCCCCACCCCATAGCCACATTCTGTGTGTTTTGCTTTTGCATCCTCTCCCATTCCAGATGCCTGACAATTCTCTGTGCATCTGTTCTCTATAGTCATCTCTATAGAAGGTATGAGAACTAGAGCTGGGCACGGTGGCATGTGCCTGTAAGCATCAGCCTAAGGAGCATGGCTGGGACTGGGGATCACAGTTCGAGTGATCGAGTGTTGCCCGGGGCAACATAGGAGACCTAGTTCCAAAAAAATAGCGAGGTCTTGCTATATTGCCCCGGGCAGGACTCGGACTGAGATCCTCAGTTCCAAAAAAGTAGCTAGGCTGGGCATGGTGGCGCATGCCTATAAGCGGCAGCCTAGGAGCTGCGGTTGGGCCAGGGATCACGGTTCAAGTCCTGCAGAGGGCATGTATGGAGACCTAGTCCCAAAAAAAATAGCTGGGCATGGTGGCGCATGCCTGTAATCCTAGCTACATGGGAAGCTGAGGCTGGGGAATCGCTTGAGTCTGTGGTACCCCAGGCAACGTGAGCCTGCGGTTCCACAGGCAAAAATAGCAAGACCTAGTCTCAAAAAAAAAAAAAAAAAAGTTATGAGAACTAGAAAACCTGGAAATAGAGATCGTAGACTCTATTTTACAGATTGAACCCCCCTGATTGTTTTTTCTGTGGTATGTAGTTTTTTCAGTAAAAATGAAAAATATTAATCACATGAGACAAGTCATCATAAGCTTATTTTATAAGAACTGCTAGAATCTCTATATCCATGCCGAGGATGTCCAAGTTTGGCACATCCTGTTGGGAACATCACATTGAGCAGGTCATGTGACACTATTGAAATTAGCATGTATTGTCATATCTGTCTTTCATTAGGGTTATGTACCTCCAAGGTTTCCAGGTTGCATAGCCACTGGCTGTTCATCAGTGAATTTTTTTCTTGCCTTTTCTTCCTCTTTTGTGATCCATATTTCTGTGTATACTTCATTAGAACTGGCTCATTTTAATGACTTTGCTTTGAAAATAGAGCCAAATTTTTAAGAGGCATCTACTAGAATCACAAGTTGTAGGACACCTATGTTCTATTTTGGCCCTTCTCTGTTTCTGCCAATGACCAGAATTTCTGTCCCAATTAAAGGGAGGAAGTTACTCAAAAGAGGCCCCTTAGCAACACTCAGATCCATTTAGAAAATATCAAAGCAACCATGGCCTTTTCACTTTTCCAAAATAGTCCTAGAAATTAGTAAAAACAGTAAGACACAACGCTACAGAATACCAGTCCCTGAGGACTTTCAATCCTTATCTATTATTCCTTTCTTTCCTTTTTTCCAAACTATCATCAGGAGAAAGACATTATCCCCAAACAGCACAAGTTCCCATAGTAAGGTAGATGGTGAATTTCCAAAGCTCACAGTCACTGACCTAGAAACCAGTTTCTCATCAGAATGAGTCTCTCTTCCAGGACTGCAAGCAGCTGCCCAGTTCCTATAAAGGATATGACTTGCTTGCTTACTGCTCTCTCCTTCCTCCCTACCTCTTACCTCCAAACACAAAAACAAAAAGCAACGACACCCTCACTTTGTGCAATAAGCAAGACAGGGAAGAAGAAGAACCTGAGCAGCCTGCCACCTGGAATGGCCCAGGTGATAGCTGGTCACCTGGAGGCAGGGAGATGGCTGTGGTCACTGGTGATCTCACCATCATCAGCTGTCAACACAATTTCTAGAAAAGCTGCCAATAAAAAGTAGGAAAGTAGGAATTAGCGTTTCACAGAACTCCCCCAACTACACACTGTAATGGATCCTGGAACTTTTCCTGAATTCCTTTGGCCCTCCGACTTCTCTCCCTCAGCATTCCTGATAAACAGACAAGGGGTTTGACCTGTTTTGAAGAACTTCCTAAAAGGGGCTTCCCTTTTACCTGAAATCCTTAATAAAAACGCGATATCATTTATTTCCTTAATCTGGATTATTTTCTTAAAATCTAAAGTCCCCAGTAATAAGCACTGTTTTATCCCCATTTGTTTTCCCTTTCTCCTCTCATCCTCTCTCATTTCCAGCAATAGCATCAGGTCTCTAGTTATTGAAGTACTTATCAAACCACAGTAGCAGGTAATGCAAGTCCTTATCTTCATTCCTAAAGCATATGACTAACACAGCCCAGTGCCTGGTCCATTGTTGAAACTCAATTAGTATTTGTAGACTAGAATGTGCCTACATTGATCTTCGTACCTTCTGAATCTCAGTGTTCTAAATTCAAGAAAAAAGACTTGAACGACTAAACTAACTGCTCCCTTCCTTTCTGGTGAGACCCACTCAGCACAAGGAGCTGCACCACTACAGAGGGAGAGAGGTCCCCATCTGCCTGGGATCCCTCCCCATACTATTCCCTCTCCCACAGTGTATGGCAATTCTGAAACTTGTTTTTTCCAAGACACTTATGTGGGACAGAACTGCTAATAGAATGCCACACCTTAATGGTGAGGGTAGTAACCAGAGCCTGAATTGTATTCAGAAGAATCCCTAAGAGACAGGGGAGGTGCATGCCTATAATCCAAGTACTGGGAGGCAAGAGGCAAGGGATCACCTGAGTTCACGGGTTCAAGACAACCCCGGGCAACATAGCGAGACCTGGTCTCAAAAAAGCAGCTGGACACAGTGGCAGGCACCTGTAATCCCAGTTACCTGGAGTCTGAGACTTGGGGTCACTTGGTATACAGGCTTGGAGATACCCTGGGCAACATAGTGAGACCTAGTCTCAAAAAAAAAAAAAATCCCTAAGAAAGCTTGGTTAGCATTTGACAGGAAGTTAAATTAATCTCCCCAAAGAAATGTCTGTCTATAGAAGTTAAGAGGTTCAGTCTTTAAATGGTGTGAAGTTGGAGAAGCTACTTAACCTCTTTATTTAGAATTTCCTCATCCATTACGTTAAAAAAAAAAAAAAGAATTTCCTCATCCACTTTGTGGGGACTATTATGGCACCTGCACCATAAGGTTACTGAAAGGGTTCTATAAATAGGTTAATGCATGTTAATGCTCAATATTGGTATCACCAAAGAGAATGACTCTGGATGGCAGCAAGCTTACTGTGTTATGGTTTGTTAAATCCAATTGCAGGCCCAGGGCAGAGTAAAATTGTAGAGCAGAATTACTTTGTGTTAATCAGTAAGAAAAATTTGGAGTTCAGGGTGGGGGAGCAATCAGAGGAGAAAATGAGGTAAAAGGAGAGAAAAGAGGAAAATTAAAAGAAATTTCAAATTCCTGACAGCATAATAGCAAGCTGTCTTTTAAGAATTGGCATGTTTAATATAAATTTGTTTATGTTGCTGAGATCTAAGCCACTACTAGAGTAAAATGGAAGAACAATTTGGAGGGAAATTGGGCACCATCAAAATAAAATCCACATATCTTTTGATCTATTTTATTTCAGGAATTGATCCTACATTGGCACTAGCAAACAGCCTCCTTGTTTGTGATATCAAAAGTTTGGGAACTACCCATGTGGCTATGTATTCCATTGTATAGTATACCCATTGCTTACATAGTATATCTGGGTAATGGAATATTATGTAGCTATCAAAAATCCACACATATTATTTATGAAAAAAATAGCCAAGCTACAAAAGAGAGTCCTATCTGAGGCACAGGGGAAGTGCCAACAGCCAGTGGGACAAGCCAGACCAAAGTCCAAGCTGGAGTCCAGATACCTAAGAGAATATTGAGAGGCCCTGTTTGGAGTGGCAGGTGGGGGTACTGAAAGCTGGGCATTGTAAAGTGACCTGCAAGGCTGCATGAAAAGAAGATCAACATGACAGCTGGTGGGGAATTAACAAGGGTAACAAAGGGTAAGGTTCTTGAAAACAACTGGTGTTTGTTTGTGAGTCCCATACTGAAATCTGTAGTTGAGTGACACCCAGGTGGTTTGCTTAATGGGTTAGGAGAAGATAGGAGAAAAAGAGTAAAGGAGTAGGAAGCGAATGGAACCAAGAAAATGTGCCTGGGACATTGTTTTGTTGTTTTTTGTTTTTTTGTTTTTTTAAGAAATTAGGTCTTGCTATGTTGCCCGGGGAACCCCGGACTCAAGCAATCCCCAGCTTCAGCCTCCCAGGTAACTGGATTAACAGGTGTGCACCACCACACCCAGCTGTTTTTTGAGACTAGGTCTGGCTATGTTGCCCTGGATGGGTCTCAAACCTCGGGACTCAAGCGATTCCCAGTCTCAGGCTCACGTCCTAGGCTTGGATTAAAGGAATGTACCACCGTGCCCAGCTGAGCCTGGGACATTGTGGGTACATAATCAGTTATGTAGATTTTCAACTGAATGCAAAGAATATTGATTAAAAGATTGGTATCATTTGTGACCTCACTGTCCTATTAAATGTTTTTTAAAAATCAGTATCTTTGATGATGCTCTAGCTAGGAAAGCTAATTAATTTAATGTATGGTAGAAGAAATTTTAAAAATAATTTTGACAGCTTGGAACAAAATATCAAAACCAACAAATTGAATTTTGACAGGGATTGGGGGAAATCTACATTTAAATTTTTAAGAAAATGAATTGAACTGAAAGTGCAGGACTGGTTTGATGTCATTTTATGTGAAAAAGTTTTAGGTCTCACAAACCCAGTGCAGTCACAGTTCAAGAGAGATACTAATCTCACTATGTCTTGAACTGTCCCCATATTTTAAAGATGTAAATGAACTGGTATATATGCCCAGTGAGAGATCAGATTAGGAAAAGATCCACTAACTTACCAGGTGAGGAAGAACTTGTTTGAGTTTAGATATTAAAGGTGGAGAAGAGAAAATTAAGGTAGATAAATAATGTCTTCAAGTAGCTGGTTTTGTTCAGTCTGAAGCTGAAAATGTGAAATTGCCAATATTCAACTTTTTTTTTTTTTGAGACTAGGTCTCGTTATTTTTGCCTGTGGAACGCAGGCTCATGTTACCCGGGGTACCATGGACTCAAGCAGTCCCTAGCTTCAGCTTCCCATGTAGCTGGGATTTTAGGCACACGCCACCATGCCCAGCTATATAGTTTTGGAACTAGGTCTCGCTACGTGCTCCAGGCGGCACTCGAACCGTGATCCCTGGCCCCAACCGTGGCTTCCTAGGCTGCCGTTTACAGGCATGCGCCACCATGCCTGGCCCAATATTCAGCCATTTTGATCTATAAAAATGGCAATTTCATTTGGTTCAACCTAATAGAAGTTGGACATAGACTTATTTTGTTAGAGGGGAAAGGCAAAAGCCATTGGGTCAAAGAGGGAAGTAAATATTACATCAATATAGGAAGGAATTGTCATAATCAGATACTCAAGAACAGAATGAACTACCTCGTGAAGTTCTAGGTTCCCTCTCACGGAGTGAATTTGATGACAATCTCTTGGTTATATTTAGAATTCTCTCAGTGATACAGTCTGAGTCTTCAGCCTCTTCAGTTGGCCCCCTAGAACAGGGATAACCAGATCCCCATGAGGGCCCCAGCCATCCTGAGCTGCCTTACACAGCTGTATCTTCCTGCACATCAGTCCTTTAGCTTAGAATTCACAGGTCCTAACTACATACCCTGCAAATTTCTAGTCTCCAAAGTCTCCGTATCTCTCCAAACTCAAGTGTGACCCCACCCAAACTCCCCAAATGGTCAGCCATTCTCTCCTTTGCACCTATACTTAATACTTACTTCTGCAGAGGCACTCGTCATTCTTTTACAATTTGGGGGTATATTTTTCTCTCTCCTACTAAAATATGAGTTGCTCATGGGCCTGGAACATGTCTCTTTAATTTTTATATTGCTTGTGATTTAATTAGTTCAATATCTGTAGATATTCAATAAATACTGATTAAGTAAATGAAATTGAATGTTTTGATTAATGTGTGTAAAATTAAAGTTATTATGTATGCACATTGAATCAAATATTAATTATGATTAATATTCTTACTCTGTGTGATGCACATGGAGCTCTTCTATTCTGTGCTAGTCATCTTTTAAAGTAGAAGACATGATTCCACTTCAAAAATTAACTTAGGTTCCCAGATTCTCCAAAAAACACTTAACTGACTGATTGAAAGGAGGGACTGGAAGGATGGGAGAAGAAACCAAGCAAGCTGTGGACTTTCTTGCCAGAAAGATGAATGTGCACTAAATTAACATTCAAGTCCAGAGGCTCCTGGGCTAAAGTCCCTGTATGCATCATGGACCATGAGCAAGGCCCTTCCAATTCAGATATTCTGTTTATTTAAGGGCAATTAAGAAGTAGTCTGGGAAATATTTAAGTGCATCCCTAGAGAGAGACTGACATGGAAAGGTAGGGATTTGCAGAGCAAAGACTGGGGGAGAATTGGGGTAGGCAAGACAGATAAGCACACATGAAAGATAAAGGAACAAGGGGATGGAATCCTGGGTAAGGGTTAGGAAGAAGGGAAAGGCAGGATTTTAGGTCTGCTCAATCAGATTTTTTTTTTTTTTTCATTCAGGCTATGGAGTTTGGGTTCCACCCTTGTAACTTCTTCCTTCCCAGTGGCTCACTCCCCTTTCTTCCCCTCTAGGCAGCCTGTATGGAAACTCTGAAACTCCTTTTCCTCTTTTCTTCCAGATGGGGAGCTCTGGCAGAATGTTCTGGCCTGAGTGTAATGACTCGGTTCTCTTTGCCAAGGGATAAAGTGAAAATCTGCTTTCTTGGAAACCAGTTAATATCTTTGGGAAGCATGACCTTAGTTAGGGAGAGATTGGGACCTTTATATCTTTGAATAAAGAGAAAAAAAGAAATTCATGTCCAGCATCCACACTACAGTGACTCACAAGAATACTGGCATCTGAAAACCAACAAGTGACTTACAAATAAAATTTCCTGTCCCTGAGATCTAACCTCAGGATCACACATGACTCCCTGGATCTTCTCTGAGGCTTAGAGAACTCTGAAGTGCTTCTAACAATCTTTCAAGGAGACAACAAGCATATATCTCCTTTCCCACAGGACATACCAAAGGGGACACCTCAGAAGGCTATCAGCTCAATGGCATCAAATTCCTATTGACCCCTCAGGAGTCTGGGGTTTAGAAGAATGTCTATAAAGTCCATAGTGCCCAGAACAAGACTCTAGTCCATAAATAACTGGGCTGAGGGAAAGAGAATGGAATTTGGGGTGGGGTTGGGAAACCTGAGTTGTGTCCTTAGATAGGCCCCTGACTCACTATGTGATAATATCCTGTCATGTCCTGCATCAGTATTCCTGTCCCTGTCCCTCCTATCCCCAGCCCTTTCCTCTGCCTGGTGAAATAAAATAACAATTTTATTCTTTTTTGAGAAGTCAATCATGATTGTTTCTTTTTTCTTTTCTTTCTTTTTTTTTTGAGACTAGGTCTCGCTATTTTTGCCTGTGGAACCGCAGGCTCGCGTTGCCTGGTGTACCACAGACTCAAGTGATCCCCAACCTCAGCTTCCCAGGTAGCTGGGATTACAGGAGCATGCCACCACACCCAGCTATTTTTGGGGGGCTAGGTCTACAAAACCCGCGGACTCAAGCAATTCCCAGTCCCAGCCGTGCTCTGTAGGCTGCGCTTAAAGGCATGTGCCACCGTGGCCGGCTTGCGCTCAGTTCTTCCCCTTGTTGCTGTTTTTTTTTTTTGAGACTGGGTCTCGTTATTTTTGCCCGTGCGTGGAACCACAGGCTCACGTTGCCCGGGGTACCACAGACTCAAGCAATCCCCAGCCTCAGCTTCCCAGATAGCTGGGATTCCAGGTGCACGCCACCACGCCCAGCTATTATTTTTGGAGCTAGATCTCTGTATGTTTCCCTGGGCAGGACTCGAACTGCGATCCCCAGTCCCAGCTGCTCTCCATAGGCTGACACAGGCACACGCCACTGTGCCTGGCTCATGATTGCTTTTAGAAAGCAATCTGGAAATTAGTCAGCCTCTTAGTGTAGCAACTCAAGATGACTTCACTCCTTTTATAACCAATGCAACCTCTTAGTGTACATAAAACGGGGGGTGCTGTAACTTTTATTTGTAGTTGGAACCTCATCTTCAGGTGAGAATGAAACAAATGAATAGGTGACCGGCTTTCCTCTGCAGATGCTCTTCCTTTTTCAGGATGACACTTGCTTTGCTAACAAAGGCAGCCCGACAGATATTTGGAAGAGATCCGGGTAACACCCAAGTAGGTCAGGGAATGAGTCAGGGCTCAAGGACTGATACCAGCCTCTCCCACTCCTGCCAGGAAACCTCTAGGGTGAGACTGAGATGAGAGAGGCCGAGGGGTGGGCCTCACGGCTGGCTGCCCCAGGGTCTCTGGCTGCGGTTTCATCCAGCTTTGCCCTGCAGCTGAAACGTGTCTGCTGACACACAAGCTCTGACACGCTTTTCTATATCTCCCCCACCCCCCCCATCCCAAACTTTTGCTCAGTCTCGGAAACAGACAGCCCCTTCCATCCCAGAACGAGGACCTGAGACGTGAGGAGCCAAGGGAAGAAGAGAACCAGGTGAAGACAGTGGCACGTCAGGAAGTGCAGGTTGAAAGACAAGGAACTATTGTCTAGAACATGAGTAGGAAGTAGAAACTAAACTCTCTTCCAAGGAAACCAGGTCAAGAAAGGACAGAAGAGAGTTGTGTCTGGGCTGACAGGCTGAGAGAAAAGGAGTGAGGGCTGAGGCTAGGGAGGACCCAGCGGCTCCTAGAGTCGGAGGGCAGATGAAATCAGAAGGCAAATTTTAGGCACATTTCTGGTTTGGAGGTACTTGGCTCTTGCAAAACCATCTTTTCCCTCCATACCATTTCCAGTTTGTGGCAATTCGTAGAACTCAGGTGCAAAAAACATCCAGGTGCCTACTTGTAGGGACCACGTTTCTATTCTTGGTTTCCCTTAGTACTCACAACAGTCCTCCAAGGCAAGTTTTATTATCACCATTTCACAGACAGGCATGTGAGACTCAGAGAGGGGAGTAATTGACCTGTTTGATCTCTATCATTGTCTGTACCAAGTTGCCTTTGATTTGAAGTCAAATAAAGTCAAAATGATGTAAACAGTAGACACTTTATTTTTTATTTTAATTAATTAATTAGTTAATCAATTAATTAATTAATTTTGAGACTAGGTCTTGCTGTTTTGCCCCGGGGAACTGTAGGCTCACGTTGCCAGGGGTACCCCGGACTCAAGCGATGCCCAGCTCCAGCTTCCCAGGTAGCTGGGATTACAGGCGCGTGCTACCACACCCAGCTATTTTGGGGGACTAGATCTTGCTATGTTGCCATGGACGGGTCTCGAACCCGGGGACTCAAGCAATTCCTAGTCCCGGTCACATTCCATAGGCTGAGATTAAAGGCACGTGGCACCGTGACCGGCCCAGTAGACACTTTAATAAAACTTCCAAGGGCAATACGGAGCAGACCAGGTAAAGAACAATGAATGGAACCTCAATCTCTGAGCATAGGTCACTAAAAATCCTGGAATCGGCCGGGCATGGGGGTACCTGCCTGTAAGCGGCAGCCTAGGAAGCCGCAGCAGGGAACAGGGATCGCGGTTCGAGTGCCGCTGGGGGCATGTAGAGAGCCCTAATTTCAAAACAATAGCTGGGCGTGGTGGCGCGCGCCTGTAATCCCAACTACGTGGGAAGCTGAGGCTGGAGATTGCTTGAGTCTGTGGTACCCCAGGCAACGCGAGCCTGCGGTTCCACAGGCAAAAATAACGAGACCCAGTCTCAAAAAAAAAAAAAAAATCCTGGAATCGCGGACTTCACGTAGCCGCCCTGCAAGCTGCGATTCAATCGCAGCCTTGGTGCCCTCTAGTGGACATTTTCTGCATTCTTGCAACTACCCAGGCTTCCACCCCGTCAAGCTGGGAAGGAAACCCTGCCACTGGCAGCATCTCCGTCAAGCTGGGAAGGAAACCCTGCCACTGGCAGCATCTCAAAGGAACCAAGGAATCATCAGTTACAAGACAGGTGTTTGTGGGCCAGGATCCATCCAATGTGGTAAAGGAAGGAATATCGAGTAGAGAGAATGTTTTGTGAACATTTGGTTCACAAAAGACCCCCAAAGGAGTCCCTGTCAATGGATAAATGAGCTCTGACCTTGTATCGATAGGATACATATCACTGGAACTGTAGGCTTAAGTTTAGGGTTCTAGCTGGGTGTGGTGGCATGTGCCTGTAATCCCAGCTACCTGGGAGGTTGAGGCTAGGGGTCACTTGAGTCCGTGGGTTGGAGACAACATAGCGAGACCTAGTCTCTAAAAAAAAAAAAAAAAAAAAAAAAGTTTAGGTTTCTCAAGAGTGACTTCTTACCTTTTTTTAATGGGGAGAATTAGAAGTGGGTGTCACTAATGGTGGGGCTAGAATCCATGTTTCCTGCCTTCAATCCAGAGCTTTTCCCACTATGTTACAGCTCCCCAATTGTTGAGTGATTGATTTTTAGCTATAAGTTGATGTGTGCACGTAAGGACATAAGGTTGTAGGTGTACCTGGGGAATTGTTTTTGCGTTCAATCTGTCCATAGTTCATACACTTTTTATATTTTCTTTTTTTTTTTTTCCCTGAGACTAGGTCTTGCTATTTTTGCCCGTGGAACCACAGGCTCTCGTTGCCCGGAGTACCACAGACTCAAGTAATCCCCAGCCTCAGCTTCCCAGGTAGCTGGGATTACAGGGGCACACCACCACGCCCAGCTATTTTTGGGGGGACTAGGTCTCGTTACAGGCCCCCGGCAGGACTCGAACCGCGATCCCTAGCCCCAGCCACTTCATAGGCTGAAGCTTACAGGCACGAGCCACCGTGCCCAGCCCTATATTTTCATTTAATGTATTTATTGAGAACTTACAATTGCCAAATGCTACTCTAGGAATTACTTTCCAAGTTTATGGGCCTTTTCACAAGGGTACCCCATTATATAAGAACTGGCTCTCAGGTCCAGGCACTCCTGGAACTTCTTCCCCAAGTTCCCAGCACAAAGGTGTCAAATTTATTTCTGTCTCTCTCCTCCTGCAGGGTAATCCCTGGAAATGGAAGTGGGTTAGAAACAGATTACTCTACTCCAGAGATTTAGCTGGTGGGGGTGGGTCACAAATAGCCTAAAATTCCCCTTTAGGATTATTGCCTGGTTTATCCAACTGGCATGAAGAGGGGAGGAATTAGATTGTTCAGCTGGATTTAACAGCGGGGTGCCTGGTTTTCTTTTCTGGCTGAACCAGGATGAACATTATCTCTTGGTAAACATACCTTTAGAAATAAAGAGCCTGGGGCAGGCAGGGAAAGATAATGGAAAAGGTATTTTTCCTCAGCAGCAGGGATGGGTGGAAGATGGAATGAAAAATAAGAGCAGGTAGAAGAAATTCCTGTTGCACAGGTGTAAGGAATCACTCTCGGGCTTGGAAACAACTTGCATTTCTGTAGTAGTCTTAGCTTCAACTTCAACAGAGGTGAGAACCACTTCCCAGGGGAAGAGAGCAAACAGACAGGGTTTCCTGAGGAACCACATCCATATCCAGGCTAGATGCTCTCTTGCTTTGGGATAATCCATGAGGGTGGGCCCTGGGGATAGGGATGTAATCTGTGTCCAGTACAAACAGCAGTTAACACTTTTCAGGCCTCCTAGGCTTTGTATAGCTCCTCCAGGGCAGCCATGAGGCTTAGAGCAGTGGCTGTGACTAACCAGAGTGGGAATATATATGAATTAATTAACTGAGTAACTGAATAACAATTCTGTGAGTTAGGTACTTTATTACCTCCTATCTCACCATGAGAGCCTTGGTCACCAAATCTTGGCATGATAAAGATGCTCTAGGACATTGTTAGCTAAAGAGAACATTTCTTTTCTTTTTCTTTTTTTTGAGACTAGGTCTCGCTATTTTTGCCTGTGGAACCGCAGGCTCATGTTGCTGGGATACCCCTCAAGCAATCCCCAGCCTCAGCTTCCTATGTAGCTGGGATTACAGGCATGCGCCACCACGCCCAGCTATTTTTTGGAACGCCCGGCACAAAGAACAATCTTGCAATGGGCTGGGCACGGTGGTTTGTACCTGTAAGCTTCAACCTAGGAAGCGGCCGGGGCTAGGGATCGCGGTTCGAGTCCCGCCTGGGGCCTGTAGTGAGACCTAGTTCCAAAAAAATAGCTGGGAGTGGTGGCGCACGCCTGTAATCCCAGCTACATAGGAAGCTGAGGCTGGGGATTGCTTGAGTTCGTGGTACCCCGGGCAACGTGAGCCTGCGG
>PVHY01030583.1:0-13328 GCA_004024945.1 Uropsilus gracilis
GAAGCGCCTTTCTGAGACTGCCGAGGGATTTATTCTTTCCTTTTTTAAAGAAAATTCAAAATCAATTTAATTCTATAAAGACCTTAACTGTATTAACAGTTAAGGATTATGAGCCGCTCGGTAGACAGTGTTTGAGCACATGCAGTGGGCATTTATAATGAGAAGCTCTCAGCATTCAGAAGTAGGAGCAGAATATTTAGTCGGATCATGAAAATCAGAAGAAAGATACATTTAGTATCAGCACATTGGGATGTGCAGATAGATCAGACTCAAACTGTCTTTATTCCTGCTCTGGTGTTTGGTGCGAAACCCAAGAATAAGCTAAATCTTTATAATATAAATCCGAAAGTGGTTCCCTTGAGGATGCAGTCCCGCTGGTGGACAGAGACTGAGAACAGCCTGGGCAGAGCCATGAGGGAACTTTCCCTGATGGTGAAAACTGTTACCTGATTTAATCCCTCTGTCACTGAGAGACCAAAAAAAAAAAAAAAAAAAATACATTTTGTCCTGACATACTGCTCTACAAATGTATCTACTCATATGGAGAGCTTCCCCTAGTCATTGCCTTCACTTTATTTTTCCCTGTTGCATTTTCTGATGGGGACTTCATTTCTGGTGAGTCAGGAGGATTTAAGTCTTATGAGAAGCTGATGTTGAATTGTTGCCTTCTCCCAGCCAGCGCCTGGTGAAACTGGAAAGTGGATTCACTCTGTTCCCCCCCCCCCACTTTTGTCAATTAGATCCTTTGTTCAGGGTGGCCCTGAAATGTTGCGTTTTGGGAACATGTATTTCCACCAAATATAAACCTTCCTCCATCCCCTTTCTCTGAATCCATCTCATGGATCAGCAAGCAGCTTTCCTGCCTCGATGCCCACCCCCCTGAACACCCCCACCTCTCGTGGCACCCTGCGCCCCAGGGTGTGGGGGATGAATAGGGTGCTGTGGAAGCAGCCCCCCCATGTCAGAGTGGGCGGCTGCGAATCCAAGCTCTGCCCGTCCCTCCTCCTCGCTGTGAGCCAGGGAGGGTGTGGCCTTCTCTGGCCTCAGTTTACTCCTCGAACACGTGTGTCCGTCGTGTCATCATGTGTGTCTCCCCCCCCCCGCCGCCCCCCCATCATGGACTCAAGTGTGCTGTGAGAGTACAATGCCTAGACCCAACAGGCCATCCAGGCCCAAGTTTCCTCCCCTCCCAGTGAGCGGCCGGTGGGACGCAGAGCACCCCTTTCCCCCGCTCCTTGTGTGCTGTGCGTGGGCGCTCGGGCCCGTGTGACGCGTGCCTTCCCCTCACCCCCAGGACAGCGTGGCCCTGGAGAGCATGCCCCTGCTGGGCTTCACCATCGCGCCGGAGAAGGACGAGGGCGGCGGCGGCGAGGTGGGGCCCGTGTTTCACCTGTTCCACAAGAAAACTCTATTCTACAGCTTCCGGGCGGACAACAGCAGCGCGGCTCAGAGGTACTACGCTCGGGCGGCCTGGCCCGGCCTCTCGGGCCGCATGCGGGGCCTGGGCCCCTCTCCTCCTGCGGGGGCCAAAGGGATCCGACTGGCAGGGCGGCTGGTCGGGGCCTGTTCTCAGCCCAGGCGGGCTCAGCAGAGCTGCCTGCGCTGCCTTCCAGGCCTCTGGCTACACTGCCAGGGAGACAAGGCCTCGGGCTGGTAGGAATCTGTCCGTCGGGGCCGCTGAGCAGCCGGCACCCAGCGCCCCCTTCTGTGTCGCAGGTGGATGGAGGCCATGGAGGACGCCAGCGTGTTATAGCAGTCAGCAGGCCCTGGGCCCGGCGCCGACTCTAGGTCGAGGGACAGAGACTTCCGGAAGCCGGTCCGGTCCCCCGAGTCAGACCGCGTCCGGGTTCAGCATGGGGCCTGGCTGCTCTCATCCCTTCTGGACCTGAAGGGCTATTTATGGACCACTCCACCCCCACTCCGCACCCCCACCCGAGCCCCGCCCCCCGCGCAGATGAGGTCTACGTCCCGCAGCGAGTTAAAGCTGAGCGACCCGAAGACGTGGAAGCCCATGGAAAAGCCCCTCTTGGGCGCTGGGCCTGGTGGTAGAAGCTTCGACAGACCCCACTCCTGGCGAGCACCAGCGCCTTCCACGCCAGCCGTCGGTGCCTCCGGTGAGACGAGAAACCACCAGCAAGAACAGCTTCTCCCGCTGAAAGCACTTTACTGTCTCACTGCGCGACCTTCTCCAGTGACCCCCTCACCCGCAGAGCACCCAGCACCCAGCAAGGGCAGGAAGCAGGAAGCGGGGCCAGAGCCCCCAGCGAGCAGTGCGGGGGAGGGGGGGGCAGGGGGCGCTTTGTCCTCGGGCGCATCCTGTGACTTTATTAAAGAGGCGCCCTCCCTCTGCCACGCGGGGCCCAACACCCCCCAGCGCCGGCAGCTCGCCGGGGAGGCCTCCACACACCCTCTGGGAGCCGGGCCTGCTGGCCTCGATGTGGGTCTCTGGGCTCACCCGCTGCCCGAGCACCACTTCCCGGTGAGAGCCTGTGCCCTTTCCACACGGTGCCCTGCAGCCGTATGACTGGCACCTCGGAAGGTAGACACCGTCGGGGTGGACGCCGTGCCCTGGGCCGATGGCTCTGGACGCGGCGAGGGGGCACAGAGGTCGCGGCTGGAAGAGCGCAGGGGGCCTGGGGCCGGCCGTGCCCGCTGACGGACGGCTGCTCCCCGTGCTGGACCATTTCCCACAAGGCAGCGGGCGGGCGGGCTTCCTTGTTACTCTCCCCAAATAAAAAGCGCAATCACAGCCCCCAGCCTGCTGCTGCGTTCGCTGACAGCCACTGTGGAAAGCACCACCGCCAGGGACAGTGCACGCTGAACCTTCCCGGATCCCCCCTCGCTTCAGTCCGTCTTGTGTGGCTGCCTGGAACAGTCGGTGGCTGCTCAGGCCCAGGGAGCGGGTGGGCGTCCGCTGACCGAGCACTTGAGTCCCCTGCAGTCGCTTCAGCCTCACAGGGCTTTCCCGGGCCTTTTAAACCCTGCGCACCCTTACAGGCCTGCAGGCCTGCAGCGGGAGAGCGGCGTTGCCCCGCCTGCCCGCTGCCCCGTCCATTTCATGCCAGTCAGGGCTCAGAGGCTGAAGGTCTGTCTCCCCCCAGACCATCCGTCTCCAGCGTGAGTAAAGAAGAGGTAAGCAGGTGTTTACTTCTCAGGGAGCGGCCACCCAGGGCACCGACGCACTCAGCAGGCTTTGTGCAGGCAGCGCCGGGGCCACCAGGGTCCACGACAGCCACGCGACTGGGCAGGGCCTGCTTGTTTACCCGGCCCTCCCGCGTTCCGTGGGGCTCAGCTGACGCGGCTGGAAAAGAACAGCAGAGCTCTTGGGTTTCAGAGCTTTCACGCACTCGGAACCAGGCCCACAGGCCCACCAGGCAGGGAGGCTGGGCCAGTGGTATGGTGAGCAGGCAGTCGAGCCTCCCAGCCCCCCACAAGTCTTCACGCTTTCTCTGACCCTCATGTTCCCTTCACATTCTCCCCGTGCTCTCCATGCTCCCCCCAGGTAACACCCCTTTATCGCCTCCCTCCTAGGCCCGGGTGTGCGCGCTCAGCGGGTATATGCAATCACGGGGAGGGCGTGACCCCACAGGTGCTGGTCATAAGAGGCTAACGGCGGGAAAGCCTGACTAGCTCATCCACCCTACAGGCCTGTCCGTGGGTCCTGCCCAGAGCAACTGAGGGCACCGCATCCCCTGGGCCCAGCCTGGAGAGCTGACCAGCTCCGACCCCACAGCCCATGCTGCCTGCTTCCTGGGCACAGAGCAGCCCCGCCACTGAGCCTCTGTCCTGGGCTGTCTGGTGGGGGTGGAGGGGACTAGCTGTGGCCCCGAAATCAGAGCAGTGGGCCCAGGGCAAGCCACCGCTTCATGACCTTCGCCTCAGTGCCCCCACCTGTCACGCGCTGCTGCTGCAGCCTCTCCGGGAGCTCGGGAGGTAAAGTAGGAGCCGAAGGCCTGTGAAGGGGCCCAGAAGCCTGATGCCAGGGACGGCAGGTAGTGGCCTAAAGTGGCCTAAAGTGGCCTAAAGTGAAATGGAGTCATGGGCCTTGCTCCGGTAGTTGTGCAGGCAGCAGAGGTGGGGAGAGGCCAGGAGAGGACTTCCCGGACAGGCCAAGCACCTGGCTCCTGGGTCTGCACTCCCCTCCCTGTGCTCTGGAGTGCCCACTCCCTGCACACGGGCATCATGCTGCGAGGGGGATCGGCCCCTCCACCAGGTTCTCAGGACCAGCAAAGGTGGCTAAAGCCCGGCGTTCTATTGCCAGCAAGCTGCTTTCTGCCTCGGTGCCTTCGTGCCTTCCCGCAGGCCAAGCGTGGCTGTTTCCTGGGTTGGTGAGGGGTAAGTAGGACGATTTCGCTCTTTATCACTGACAGAAACAAACAGGGCAGGGTCCCAGGACACTGAGCGAGCTCCTGGTGCTGGGAAGAGTTCTCTCAGGTGGACAGACTGACCCCTCCTTTTTCCTTGGGTGCAGCCTGATCCTGCGTGCAGGTGTGGGGTGAGGGGCTCATGCCCGAGCCAGTCTCCGGGTGTGCGCCGAGGGCAGGGCTGAGGGCCCTACTGGCGTCACCGCAGGGAGTATGGTCAGTCACAGCCCTTTCCTCCTCTCAGCTGGCCAGCCTTTTATTGGGTTGACATTTTAAATGTTATCTCTGGATGCTGAGCCCTCAGCAGGGACGGAGACTACCTGGCTCAGACCGGAGCCTCACTTTCTGCCCCACGGCATAGGTAGTAACGTGCTGGAACATTCTCTCTTCAGTCGATTCAGCCCAGGTTGCCGTGAGATATACTGGTGGTTCCACCTGTTCCTGGTCCGTCGAAAGGACAAAGGTGTCCACACTTACAAGGTGTCAGTTTTCAATAGCAAGTGAAAGGAAAACCACCTCAGACTGGAGTAGTTAGGAAGTTGGCTTAACAAGGGGGAGTGTTTTCAGAAATGAAGTCAAGTCAGGGCAAGCAGTACACAGTTTGGGGCCTGGAGCAGTGTCGGTCTTGAGTAACAGACCCCAAATCTGCAAAATTCTATGGCCAGAACCCGCGCTACTCTGCTGAGTTCCCTCGAACCCCCATCCATTTCAGGACCTCCCCGCCCCACTAGGTCCCTAGTGGGTGAAGCAGAGGGCAGAGGCTCCATAAACAAAAGCTAGTTTCAGCTTACATAGCATTTGAGCCCCTGAGTTTTGATGTGGTTCTATAGCCTCAGATAATCAAGAAGCTTCTATCTGTTGGCCCCCTCTCAAAGTGCACTGTAAAGACAGTCAATTAACATAAAAAGATGTGAGGGAAAAATTTGAAAAATTTGAGAGGCAACCTGGAGTATGGAAACCATCAAAGCATTCTGAAAGCTAGAGCATGCGTGGACAGGGCAGCTGACTTGGCAGAAGAGGAAGCGGACTCTGCACCTGCAGAGAGGGACACCTGCCTGCCCAGGAAGGCCAGGGCAGGCTGGAGATGAGCACCAGTGCAGTCTCCGAAAGAGCCAGGAGGCCCCCATCTCTCCCCTGGCCTCTGCAGAAGAGCCATGGCCCTGTTCCCATGCGGATATTTACCCTCTGGAAAAACAAGTGGACAAAACTGAGGACCTCGGGGAGACAAGGTGTAGTTACGAGGTGAGTGATGTTCATGGACCTGAGTCTACATGCCTGAGAGTGAGAGCATGGAGCTGGCCACTGGGATCCCGAAATAACAGCGATAGTTTCAAGCAGCCCTAGGCAAGCAGCAGACAGAAGTTTCCAGGTGCCCACGAAATGCCTGTTCACTGTATGTCAGGTTTGCTTCAGAGAATCCTTGCAGCCTGAAGAGACGGAAGCCTCGCACCCCAACAGCACTCTCCCAACGCAGGGGGAGCTGCGTTACCTCCGCTGTCCACACACTGCCAAGTTCTCCACGTCTGGACGAGACTTGCTCCCCCCCTTTGCGTCTATGATGTCTGCAGCAGCACGCTCCCTGGCTGCACATGTGCCATCCCCGGCACGAAGGCGCCCCCTCCGGAGGAGCCACGGCCCGTCCCTCTCATGCCACTACTGTGACGCTGTCCAGCTGAAACTAGCTTTTCCTCAGTCTTGGCGGCCTCCTTGAAGCGCGGCCTCTCACTCGCTCACTTTTCAATTTAACCAGAGAAATCACTTCTTTAACCAGTGACTCCAGTTCCTCATTCTGAGCGTAGTCTTGGGGTACACAAGGGCCCAGTTTTCAGGAATGAGGCACCGGTTGGTACAGGTGCCCCACACATTCAGCCTGGACTGGACTCCTCAGTCCCCACAGGTGAAGCATGGGCGGTGGCAGCACTTATGTTGCCAGGGACTTGGGTGAGACCCATCATCCCAGCCACACTCTTACCAATGGGACTCCACTCACTCAACCCTGCCAACCACCAGCAGGCTGGGAGCCGGGCTGACAGGTCCCTACCCCCAAAACACAAGCACATCCATATCCCGTACATTCAACCTAGACATGAACTTGTTTGTGCCTGCCAAGTTCACGCTCCATGGGAGTAGAAGGGATCCAAGCTCATACTACACGCAACCATGTCCCTCTCAGCCCACCAGTGCACTATGTGCCAGTCTCCAGGAGGCTGAAACCCCGCCCCCCTCAGGACTCAAAGCAGCTCTGGCTCAGGTGTTGTTTAGCCGAGTGGTCAAAAGATTCTGAGTCTCAGGATGGTGCTTAAGAGACGTTCTTGGCCGCAGTTTAAGAGCACATCAGCCACCAAATTAACTGCTAACATTTTAAGTCAGATTAAGCAATGACAAATCTGGATTTCTGGTTTCTCTTGCAAAATCAAGATACCTCTCCGTGTGTTCTGATACACGATGTGATGAGAAGCTGCCCCTGTAAGTGGTGAGCGAGCGCTCAGCTCTCACGGGGGTGATTTAACAACTAACCTTTCAGATAACCTGCCAGAGCCACACCGACCCCCCTACTTTGGGCATCTGAGCTTTCATGACGGACCTAAGCAATGCAGAGTCACCGAGAACTTTATAAGCAGGGCTAAGAACGCCTAAGAACACAAGGCAGCAGCAAGGGGGGGTGGCTGACCCAGCAGGGCAGCTGGTGGAGACCAGTCAGACCAGGAAGCCAAGGCAGTAGGTGAGAGAAGGCCGGATCTAGGAAGGGCAAGGGCAGAATCCAGATAATTCGATATCCTTTAGACCCTCCTTTTGACAGTGTACCTGAAGCTTCCCAAAGGCCAGAGTCCCCAGTGCAATAGCTTATCCCCCTCAAGGGGAAAGGAACCTTTGACTTTGAGGTGCATTTCCTGGCCTGTGGTGAACAAGCTGTGGGACTGAAACCTCGTAAGAAACTCAAGGGATGCCACTATTTAACTGTCAGACTTTCCCAGAAAGGTCGCAGTCCCAAGTGGTTTAGCCTCTGAGGTGGGCTAACAGTGGATAGAGGATGGTGAACAATGCCCAGGCCTCAAGACTGAGTTTTAAAGAACAAAATAATCTCTCCCAGCAACCCACATTCTAAAATGGGACCAAGTCCATTTTTATGAGAAAATAACCTCATTTTCCATCCTGCTCATTTACGCCAAGTACAACTTGGAAATAGCATTTTCAAGGTCTGGAGGGCCCACGTTAGAAGCTGTAGTGCCATGACTCAGTCAAAGCTGTCCTTCCAGGGCCACCATCCACCACAGGGCTGGTCTTTCTGTTCTCTTCTCAGGAAGAGTGAAGTCATTCATGTAAAGCTGAACAGAAGCTGAGGCAGCTCCAGGTAGTCATCCAGCGCAGGAGAGCTGGACCTACAGAATCATGGAGATGGGTAGAGGGTTTTTCCGCTTTCGAGGACAGAAGAGACGTAAGCAAAACAACTCACTAAATGTTCTACCTTTGGTTAGTCATGTGGCTTCAGAGAAGTAACCCTGCTTAAGGCCGAACAACAGGACGCTTCACAAGGTTGTTGAGAAGATTACACAGGACAGTGTGAGAATGTGCAATCTGCTATTCATCAATGAAATGTTTTCACGTTCTGAAAAAAGGCTAATGACAATTATGAGGTTTGAAAGTTTATTTATAAAGGTCATAATTATATAAACGATAAACACGTTTCATGAAGACATTAGTAATAAAGCATAAGCTATCACAGGAAAGCTGATACAAAGATGAGCCTAAGTACTTAGGACAACTAATAAGCCTTCCAAGTCTATACAAAAAAGGGAAACCATTTGTTTTTGCAGTATCCTTACAAGTAAAAAATGTGTGGTAATAGGAATTGGAAAAATTTAGCTCCTCTATGACTACTTAATTAAAATCAGGTTTTCATTGACTCAACATTTATCATTTAGTACAAAATCAAAATAACCTCAGATGTGAAAACATCGACTCTGTGCGACTCACAAAATGAAACCACAGCCCACGTGTGACTGGATGCAGAACAGATGGGCAAAGTGGCGAGAAGAGGCCTGCCCAGAGGACCACGGGCCTGGGGAACACCTGGGTCTCGTTCCCAGAGCACTGTGTAGAGCCCGAGTTCACAGCCCAGCTTGCAAAGTCCGCCATCAAAGCTTTTTTTCACTGAGTTTATATACCAAGAAACAGAACAAAGACAGGAATATCGTTTGGCCCCCATTGCACTGGGAAACGCATGCATTCCACAGTGTCCACATCACAACACAGGGCTCACTCTGGGTGGCTGCGAAAGCTCCACGATCCAGCCAGACAGCCCGTCGTTCCTGTCCAGCCCCGACCTTGTGAACAGATCATCTCCAGGCACCGGCAGAGCTAAAACAAAGCCAAAAGTTCTTCTGAACTGCCTTTCTAAAGGGGGAACCAAAAGGTGGCTCTTTTTTGCCACATAGTTGGGGAGTCAGATGAGTGGGTCCAGACTACCATGGGCATCAGTGCTATTCGTGATGCTCAGCGTGCTGGTGCCCAGCCTCACCCAAAGCCGACTTCTTCAGAACAGCGCCTCTGGGGACCTGGTAGTTCTGAGTGCACTCTAAGTCAAGAACCCTTTATTTTAAAGGTGGATAAAGCACTGTTAGTGCCTATACAGAAATATCTTACTGAAAGACACTCAAAAAATTATAGGTAATACAGCAGAATCGGAAATGTTTATTACCACAAAATCCCATCAGCGTTACAAAGCCACTCAAGAGTTCCCAGGACAGTGACTCCTAGTGAAAATCCAGTGGAATGAAAAAGAGTGTTCGGCCAACAATGACCTCCGCCTGGTGAGGCCTGAGACAGGCTGATCCTGCTCCCACCCTGTGGGTAAGTGTACCAACGGGGGGAAAGCGGCGGCCAGGAAAGCTTGTTGCTGCCTTTAATATTAAACAACTAGCCTCGTACTGAAAATCGACCAAGCAGGGCAACTAATGCAGCTGGGTTACAGCATGAACTGTAATATCGCAAAAACAAGCCTGGGCACCGGCCTCACTCTCCCTATAGCGCCGGCCACACAGTGCCGCTCAGTTCCTACAGCTCAGGGAAGTGGGAACAACAGTGCCTTATTCACAGAGTGCTGAGGAGTAAATGAAAACAACGCCAAGTCATTATGGAAACTAACTTTGACTGTTTATTTCAAAATCCAGAACAACTGTACCATTTGCCCCCCCCCAAAAATCCAAGTGTGAATTTTCACACTCTATCTTCAAGCATCAGTTAACATTAAAAACTTAATTTTTTAAGTTCACTCACGTCTCTAGGGACACGTATTTTTTTTTTCCTTAGCATGTAACTTTAAAGTTGTTAAAAAACTTGATTTTGAAAGATGTGTTCACAGTCGCCAAGCTGTCCGCTCTGCGAGGATTTCCCCTCAAAACAGTGTGTCACCTGGGGCAACACTTGGCCTTTCTGGCTCTCATCCAACCCATCCTCAAAATATTCTTGGCAGAAGAGGCTTTGACGAGGTCATCTTGAAGCCTCTTCCAGCTCCAAAATCTGTGGGTCGCCAAAACATTACAAACTTTGCTTGTCCCTCAGTTCCTTGCAAGAAAATTGAGTGTGCTTAAAACATTTCCCAGCCAACAGAACTTTAACATTTTGGAGAAACTACTCTAAGGTGGTGTGAGCCTGAAAGGAAAAAAAAAAAAAAAAAGAGTCCAAATGGTCATTGTTTAAGAAAAGGGTTCCCTCATCCACCTTGGACGAGTTAATTTACTCGGAACCAGCAAGCAAAGCACAGGAAGAATCAATCAGCACGAGTTCTGCAGCCTACAAGGCGCAGGGTGCAGGAGCCCAGCCCAGGAGCTCACAGGCACCCAGACGGAGGAGCAGGCGCACCTTCCCAGCAGCCAGAACACGCAAGAGAGCAAGCGAGAGCCGGGGACCCCTCCCCTCCTCAGATTCACAAGAGCAAGGAAACCTCATGTATAATCTTACAAACTTAATCTTAAAATCTACATCTGAACAAAGCGAAGAATCCGCATCATCACTTAAAACGACAGGACTGCTCCCCACTTCTGCAAAAGGGGCGCTTCCATGCACTCTGCGGAGCAAGCTCACGGGTTCCAAACTGCGGGAGGGCGAGGCACAGGCCTGACGTCCTAGAAAAATGACAGGCTTGGGCGTCGTTCAACACTTTGCCTGCAACTGCCTGGAGCTGGCGCAGCCTCGGATGAAACCCTCGACCAGAAGCTCCTGTGCACCGAGCAGGGCACCAACAGAGCCGCGCCCCCGACGCCCCGGCGCCCCGCCACGCCGCGGCCTGGCCACGCCGCGCCCACCCCCGAATAACGGTGCGCGCCAGGCCGCGCCGGCCCTGCCCCGAGAGGAGCGGCGGCCGCGCCCCTCCCAGGGCCCCCGCGACGGCCGGCTGACGGGCCACGTCCGGGGGCGGCGGCGCCCCGCCGGCCGCGCGGACGCCGCGCGGACCCCGCCGCCGCCTGCCGCCGCCGCCGCCGGGCCGCGCAGGGGCCGTCCGAGCGGCGCGGAACGCGGCGTTCCGGTGCGCGCAGGCGCCTCAGCCAATCGCGAGCTCGCCCGCCCCCCGCGGCCGCGGCGAGGCTGGCGCTGGGAAGAGGAAGAGAACATTCGCCCTCCTCCTACCGACGCGCGGGCGGCGGCGGCGGCGGCACCGGGGTCACGAACTCTGACCTTTCACTGACAAAAACAATAACAAGCCCCCCCCGCCCCGCGACCCCGGCGGCGCCTCCGGGCCCGCCCCCGCTCCCGCCGCGGCGCCTCGCCTCCCGCCCGCCGCCCGCCGCCCGCGGCCCCGGGCTCCCGCCCTCCGCCCACGCCGGGAGCCCGGCCTCCCCGCGCCCTGCCCTCCGCCGGGGGCCGCCCGCCGCCGACACGGGACCGGCTTCGAGGCTGCTTTGGCGCCAAATCCGGAGGTAACGCGGAGCAGGGGCCGGGCGGGCTCGGGCCGGCGGCGGAGGGGGCGGGCCTGGCGCGCGGACAAGGCGGCGGCGGCGCCGCGGCGGCGGCGGCTGAACTCGACCCCTTTACCTTTGCCACGGGGCGGCGGCCGCCGCTTTGCATAGTGGGCCGGGCCGCTCCCCTCCCCTCCCCGCCTCGCCTGCGGCCGGGCGAAGCGAGCGGACTCCCCCTGACCGGCCCGGCCGGCGCGCGGGTGGGGGCGGAGGGGGAATGGCCGCGGCCCCGCCTCACCGTTGGCCCTCCGCCAGCGCCGCCATTTTGTTCTCGTCGGAGATGGCTCCGGCTGGGCTGGGCTCCCCTCCTCCTGCCGAGCCGCCTCCTCCCCGCGGTCCCTCCTTCCCTCGCTCCCCGGCTTCTCGCCCCTCCGCCTGCCGCCCGCCGTTGACGGCCGTCGCGGCCCAACCGCCGTTTTTTCCTGAAGGGGAGGGTGGAAGGAAGAGGGGGCGGTCGTCTCGTGAGCGACGAGCGGGCCGGCGAATGAGTGCTCGGGGAGGCGGGCCGAGACCCGTGGCCCCGCCCCCTCGGGCGCTGCTGATTGGCTCGGGGGGAGGGGGCGGTCCCCGTGGGAGCCCAGGCCGGGCCGCGGCGTGGGGTCGGGGCGCCGGGGGCGGGGTCGGGGGCGGGGCAGCCGGGGTCAGGGTCCCGGGTCCCCGGACCCGGTGGACGCGCGCGCGGGCGAGCGGGGTGGCGGTCCCCGCACGGGCTCCCGTGCCGCACGAGCGCTGCGGGACGGTAGTCGCAAAGAGGATGGAGCAGCACGAGTCCGCGGCCCGGCCGCGCGGGCAGGGCGCTCCGGCGGCTGGACCCCGTGCAGGGCGCTCGCCCGCACTTTCGGCGCCGCGGAGCGTGGAGCCCCCCCTTTCGGAGGCCCAGTTCCTCAAGCTGTGAAATGGGCCGCACGGGTGTACGTGCCAGGCCGAGCCGCCCTTGTCGGGGGCGGTGAGGGGCTGTGCTCAGGAAGTGGAGTCCTGACAGTGCCCTCGGGGTGGCGTGGACAGTGTCGTTGGAGGTGGAGCCCCCGGGGGTGCAGCGCTGCGGGGTATCGAGCACTTGAGAGCACAGAGGGAGTCTGCGGATATTCCCTTGCTGGTTGCTTAAAACCCGTTGGGCGCCCCTGGGATACATCCCGAACCCACTGGACCAGACCCCCGCCTGCCTGGAAGTGGGGGTGCATTCTCACAGACATGGCAGTGGGAGGGGCCTGAGCTAGGTGGATGGTCTGGCTTGAGCGCCCCTGGGAGCTCGGGGGAGCCGACCCGGGAGTGTCGTAGCGCCACGGCCAACAGGTGGGCTGCGCCGGCTTGAGGGAGCCAGATCAGAGGCTTTTCTTTGACTCCGCTCGGCCTCCAGGCACAGTCTGACCTGCCACTGGACACAGACTGAGAACTAGAGGGCGGAGGTTCGCAGCTACGGTGTCTCGGAAAAGAGCCATGAAAGGAGTTGCTGATGAATAGGTGACTCGCGGAGAAAGCCTCGGAAAACCATCTCAGCTCCAGATTCATTCAAATCCTTTGCTAGCTCCTTATCCCCCCTTCAGTTGGCCAGGTGTTTGCTGAGCCCCAGGCCCTGGGTGCCCGACCGGGAGTGGGGGGGCGGGCTGCTCTCCCTCCCCCAGCCTCCCCCTTGTATAGGTAAAGTGACAGTGTTTTAGCTGGAAGCTAAATAGCCGTCAGCCGTGCGGTCCCACTGCCGCCTTTGGGTGAGGTGCTCAGCGGTTTTGAGTTTTGAGCCGTAGTCACTGCATCGGGGCTGGAATAGGATTTTCTTTTCAGAATAACATGCACTGATGTAATAGTTTGTGTGCCTGGCACGTAATAGAGTCATAATCAGAGAAATTTTTCGAGTTATGCAGCTCTAATTTCCCGGTAGAGACTGACTCGTTAAATGGTAGAAACACAGTTTTAGGCGATGTGGGACAGGGGCAAACCCTGACTACTTAGTACACGGGGAGGGGGTGGGGGGAGAGGGTGGGGAGTGGAGGGGGGGGTTCCGGTTTTGCTC
>PVHY01030584.1:0-13332 GCA_004024945.1 Uropsilus gracilis
AATCCCCAGCCTCAGCTTCCCAGGTAGCTGGGATTACAGGTGCGCGCCACCACGCCCAGCTATTTTTTTGGAACTAGGTCTCGCTACAGGCCCCAAGCGGGACTCGAACCGTGATCCCTAGCCCCGGCCGCTTCATAGGCTGAAGCTTACAAGCATGAGCCACCGTGCCCGGCTATTGTCATTCTTTATTCTCATGTTCTTTCTCAGTCTCTTGTTGTCAAAATGTCTTTTTATGAAATAATGGCAATATGGCTTTTAAACGTGTTCCTGGTTGACAAAATACGAAGTTGGCAAATGTATCAGTCACCTGAATTATTTTGAAAATGTTTTTATTAGCATTTAAGTTCTCACTTAATGTTATGTAAAGGTTCCTGGAAACTGCAAATTTGAGTGAAATATGTTACTAAACCAACTTTATTGATATAACCAAGAGTTCAGTTCCTGCAGCATTAGCTCAGGTCACAAAACTTCTATACAAAGACCCAAAGTACTTCTAGTACTAAAAAATAATTTGTATTCATCCATTCATTTTCCAATACACTTTTCCCAACTTAAGGTTTTAGGTTAGGGAATGGGGATGGAGCCTATTCCAGCAGCACAGGGAGAAAAGTTGCAGAACCACCGCCACCTCCAGAGTTGAAGCCTTTCTATCACAGGGCACACTAATGAGTATACCCATACTCACTCATGTTGGGACAATTGACTCAAACCAATGAGCCGGGAATGTGGGAGTAAACCAAAGAAAATTCACATACATGGGGATAGGGTACAATCTCCACAGTGGCCTGAGCCCAGAAACAATTTTTTTTCTCAATGATATATATATATATATATATATATATATATATGTATATATATATATATATATATCATTATGTGTCTCTGTAAAAAAATACATACATGGAAACAATGATAATAAAATAACACTAAACAAATTATTTGAGTACCTGCTTTATGCAAAATACAAGACAGGAACCAAATGTGAGATTCTTAAGTAGAAAAGGCCTTAGAAGACCAGTTAATTCTCAGAAATGTGGGTTTATATACCTACTTTTTAACTATACTACCTTTTTTGGTTAGGAAGGTGGGTTTAAACGAACTGGAATAATCTGAGGGACACTTTTCACAATCATCCACACTCAATCTTTTAAAAATATTGAATTAGAAAGCTACTGAAAGCTGGGCGCGGTGGCTCGTGCCTGTAAGCTTCAGCCTATGAAGCTGCTAGGGCTAGGAATCAGTTTGAGGTCTGCTCGGGACAATACAGCAAGACCTAGTCCCAAAAAATAGCTGGGGTGGTGGCGCACACCTGTAATCCCAGCTACCTGGGAAGCTGAGGCTGGGGATCGCTTGAGTCCGTGTACCCCGGGCAACATGAGCCTGCAGTTCCATGGGCAAAAATAAAAAAAAAAAAAAAGCTACTGAGCTGGGCACGGTGGTGTGTACCTTTAATCCCTGCCTAAGGAGAGAGGCCAACACTGGGAATCCCTTGAGTCCCCAGGTTTGAGACCCGCCCAGGGCAACATAGTGAGACCTAGTCTCAAGAAATAGGTAGGCATGGTAACATGTGCCCATTAATCCCAGCTACCTAGGAGGCTGAGGCTGGGGATTGCTTGAGTGTAGGTACCCCAGGCAACGTGAGTCTGTGGTTCCCCGGGCAACAGAGTGAGACCTAGCCTAAAAAAAAAAAAAAAAAAAAAAATCTACTGAAAAAAATGCAGGAGTAAGTCAAGAAAGTGTGGGACCCAGGAACCAAGAGACCCAAGACAGAACTGGTAAAGAACTGGTGCTCTGCTTCTACCTGGGATACTATGTAAAAACATAAATACTGCTCACTGCATAGGTTTTGGACATGATTTAGTTCCCCAAAACGTCACTGTAACTATTAATTATCCTTTTCTCCCCAAATACACCCTCTCCTTACCACTTGCTATATGGGCCTGGTGGACGGTGCCTTCCTTAGGGTTTTTCTTTACTCAAAAAACAAAAAACCTCAAGATTCACTGGGGAGTCAAAGGCAGGAGCCCTTTTTTTTTTTTTTGAGACTAGGTCTCGCTATTTTTGCCCATGGAACCATGATCCCTAGCCCCAGCTGCTTCATAGGCTGAAGCTTACAGGCATGCACCACTGTGCCTGGCAGGAGCCCTTTCTAGCCTCTTATTGCTTCACAGGGAATGAATGGATAGGATATAAAGGTATATGTCAACATCTTTGAATATTTATAGATCCCTACACTAAAGTCCAAGGATGAGAGATCATGTAGGATGCCACATATCACTGCTATAGAAAATCATGTTGCAATTCAATAATTGGTGATTAAATACAGAAAGAAAATACTGTTATCCCATAACTATGGAGATACCATCTCACTATTAAAATCCTGATTTTTGAGGTGGTAAAAATTTTCCTTTACAATACTTAAAAACAAACACAAAAAAACAAAACATGAGCTAAACCGAGTATTTAATAAATTTGTAGGAACAGAAAGAATGCAATAAGGATTAGTACACTAGACACAAGACATTTATGAAAAAGGTGTTCAATTTTTCAAAGAAGTTTGCCTATTTTCCTGTCATTTCTATTTTCTTCAGAGCAATGAATAATTACTACTCCTACAGGTAAGTTGCTCCATCGTGTTGAACAATAATATCTTGAGTTTCAAGTCATTATCTCCTCCAATACTCATTGCACTGCTTCAAGTAAAACTGCACTCAACTAAAATTAGAAGAATCAAAAGAAATGAGAGCAAACAGCAGCCAAGGCCTTCTACGTAATGAGTTAGCAACAGTGACTACTGGCAGAACCTTCTATTTATTCATATTATTAAAAATGTAATTATGGAAATAAAGGCTAATTTAATGAAAAAGGAACTGAGGACAGAGCTCATTAAATATGACTAAATACATCTTAAATATAAATACCATGTATTTCCTGATTTGTATCAGGTAAATACCTATTTTATCCCAAATTCTGGTCTCAGAGAAAAAAGTCAGAGACAATTACAAAGAAGGTGCTTCATATTATCAGGTCCATTTTTAAAACAATGTGATCCTTTGGGGAAATCCCTTTAGTCTTTCTTTTTCTCAGAGATTTCTGTTGGTTCTTTTGTTGGTAATCCATTTATGTTTGCACCCTAAAAAAGAAGTTAGACATTATTACAACAAAAAGGCACTTATTAAAAGGAAATTTCTTTTTGAAAACATACAAATTTCAGAGTGAAAAGAAATATGCCTCTAGAAATGTTCAGGATGACTTAATTAGTGCAAATAAAGTTGAAGTTGATCTTCATAAGCACTGATGCTAAAGACAACATATTGTCTAAATAGTCATTTAAAAAATAACTTAAAAATAAAATATTCATCAATTTAAAATGACAAATTTGATGAATTTGAGATAGCATGGATGTACCTAGAAGAAATCATATTAGCAGAAACAAATCAGAAAGAAAAAGACAGAAACCAAATGGTTTCACTAATATATGGGACATAGGAAGAACAAACAAAAGGCCAGGAGGAAAAGTCAAAACAAGTTAACAACCAAACTAAAGTACACAACTGGTGAGGGGGGAGATGGGCGGGTGCTGTCAGGGAGGGGAGGTGGTGGGTAAACCTGGGGAATACAAAAATATGAAAAAAAAAAAAAAAAATATATATATATAAATTATTCTTAAAAAATAAATAAGATTTTAAAAACTTGATTTTCTTTTTTTTTCTTTTTGAGACTAGGTCTTGCTATTTTTGCCTGTGGAACCGCAGGCTCTCGTTGCCCGGGGTACCACAGACTCAAGCAATCCCCAGTCTCAGCTTCCCAGGTAGCTGGGATGACAGGCATGCACCACCACGCCCAGCTATTTTTTTTGAACTAGGTCTCGCTATGGGCCCCAGGCGGGACTCAAACCGTGATCCCTAAGCCCCGGCCGCTTCATAGGCTGAAGCTTAAAAGCACGAGCCACTGTGCCCGGCCTAAAAACTTGATTTTCTTTAGAAAACTATGATACTTTCAAGTAAGCCTCTTACCACAATTATTAATCAATAAATTGGTTCATATTAGTAGCTCATCTCAACCACTAGATTTTATTAGTTATTATTTTAGACAAAAGCCAAGGTACAAACACATTGAGAGACTTAGTTTAAAAGCCCCGTTTAGGGATGGGCATGGTGTCATGTCTGTAAGCTTCAGCCTATGAAGCAGCTAGGGCTAGGGATCGCAGTTTGAGTCCAGCTTGGGGCAACACAGTGAGACCTAGTCCCAAAAAATAGCTGGGCATGGTGGCACACGCCTATAATCCCAGCTCCCTGGGAAGCAGAGGCTGGGGATTGCTTGAGTCTGTGGTGCCCCGGGTAACATGAACCTGCGGTTCCATGGGCAAAAATAATGTGACCTAGTCTCAAAAAAAAAAAAAAAAAAAAAAAAATGTATATACACACACACATATATAAAACCCCTGTTTAAACTAATGCTAACTACTTAAAAGAAACACCAAAACCAAAAAAAAAAAAAAAGGAGGAAGAGGAGGAAATTAAATCACTAATGAAGCCTCCAGATCAGGAACTTGTCTGCCTAAAAACCAAGTATTTTGTCTTGACTATACTGTCACCTCACGAGTTCAGGGCATTGTAATGCTCCTACCTTGTAGTCTCCTTTGCCTTTGTTTTTATCATTGGATTCTTGTAGAGCTTTTCCAGGCCACATCCGACTAACAAATGGGGAAATCAGAGGGTAGATGTACGGCTCTAGGAACTTCTTGTAGATCCAGAGCAGAACTGGAATGACGATGCAAGGAATGCAGACCATTGTCCCAGGTTTGAGCTCCTGAACTACTTAGTGAAGGAAAAAAAAACAATTAGTTCACCAGAGATTAACAACTGATGAAATTTTTGTAATTAAGGAAAGGACTACACTCTACATTGAAAAAAAACAACTTTGATAACATTATTAACTAAAGTAAGAGTCTACTCAATAAAAACCCTATCCATAAGGCAAAGGGCTAACAGGTGATAGAAATGAAAACAGTTACCTCCAAATTTCTCCAACCACAAATTTGATGATAAAGGACAGACATAACAACATTTTCTGGCTGTTAGACATTAAGTCCTCTGCATGTAGCAATTACTTTAGTGCTCAAAAAACCCAGAGAGAATAGCTACCTTTGACAGATAATGAAAAGTTGGCAGAAAAACACAAGGAATTTGGTAACTGACTTCTAATCATCTTCAGAGACTGACAACAAGAATGGGCAAAGACAACAAGTCTACAGCTAGTCTTGTCATCTGAAGTTTATTAAGACATGACTTGGGAGAACTCTGGGCTACAAACTGGCTGGCTTTTCCAGGAAAACAACTGTCCTTTGATATATTTACGTTTTCTTTTTGGCAATTAATGGCAATTTCCTAATGGCAATTAAGGTGTATATACAATAAAAAACTTAATTTGTTTTGATAAAAGAAAACTATTTCAAAAGTGAACACCTTTAATTTCCTTGATAAGTCATCTTACACTTTCTCAAAATTTGCAATTTATTGAAAAAAGATTGAAAACTACCATAGTATATTAGTAAGTCAAAGATTTAAGTTTAGAAGAATTTTGAATCCCTTAGAGTAGGCCTTAAAAACTAAGGGGCTTCAGAAAAATGCATACAGATACTAATTCAGTATGTCAAAACACCTTATTTTCAAGATAATATAAATTGGTACCTGCTAGCATATGTGTCTGGTGAATTAAGTAAACTAATATTGATTCACAAGCAAAAAGTACTATCCAAACCAAAATTCCAAACTGAATGTACAACTTTGAAATGAATTACAAAAGCTTTAAAAACACGTGAAATTGTACATTAAGGACTGGTCAGCTATTTCATAAAGGATTCATGACTGAACTTTTTAAAATAGTATTGTATGCAAAATAATAGTTTAAGAATTTACCAAAGTATTCTGGTAAAGAACATTTTTTGATTAGAACATGTTAAACAGTGTTTTTTAGTACTTTTTAAGAAATCACTGTTTTTGACCAGACATTGAGAATTTGATTTGACCCGGAAGAGGTTCTGGTTTAGGTCTTAGGGGTACACAGTCTATCAACCTGATTGGCTGGCATCTGCTGGAGACCTAACTGTCACCATTTTGTAGGTGGTGTTTTTGAGCCAATTATTTAGGCAGTCTGTCTTCATTCCTTCGAGTGTAAAATGAAGACAACAGCACCCATCTCACAGGAATGTAGTGTGGATTAAGTAAGTAGGAATAAAACCTCAGAACAGTGAATACATTAAGGGGCTCCTAAGTGTTGTTATCAGATGAAAATTTAAAAAGAAAAAACCAAAACAAAATGCAGAAGTTGTGATCTGCCCAAAGTTCATTCGGAATCAGTTAACTATAAGTGGCTTAAGAACAGAATTCCTAGTTCTGGTTTCCTACTTGGAGGCTCATGCCTTTTCCCTTGCCCCAGACTACAAGAATCATGTTATTAATCCCCCTCTACCAAACCTTCAAGACCAAACAAAACCCATCAAAACAACTGATTAAAAACACTAGCTAAGCTGATGACCAGCAATCCCGATTTCTTTTCTTTTTCACCGTTGTTAAAAGTCCGTACACGTTGATTTAAATAAACCAGTATATTTATTACTTCAAGGAACTTCACCTTTCATTTCCTTAATAAGAAGTCATCTTAGACTTTCATTTTTATCTTTTAATCCTCGTCTCAGGTAAGACATTTTACTACATACCTGTGAAAACGGTGACTATTATAAAGGACTAGGTGGCTATAAATTGATGAAATTATCAATTTACTTCATCTCTCCAAATCATCTCTCGAATACTTAACAACACAGCTGCTGACATAGACAAAAGCTATCGGAGCGGCAGCCCTCAAACCCCAGCCCCCATCAACTCAGTCCAAGACAACGGAAAAAAGGAACAGACTGAGGCTCCATGAAAAATGGGGCAGACAGAGGATCGCCAGCTAAGTAATCCGTTTGGCCGAGTCTTTTTCGGGAGACAAAAGGAAGCGGGGACAGGTTCAGTGAAAGAACGACTTGAAGAGAGCAAAGAACAAGGTAAGAGGGAATGAAGGTAACAGGCGAAGAGGAAAACCGACCGTACATAAGTAAAAGAATAAACGGATTTAAAGGAAACGAGTCGAGGGGGCCAGTAGGGTGGATGGATGCAAGAGGGGGAGGTAGAAGGGAGGGGACGGAGCGAGCCAGAGGCAGGGGAGCGCGTTCCGAGGCCCAAGTCAAGTGGACCGTGAGGCGCAGGGGCGCCGCGAACCAGGCTGGTGTGGGCGAAGGGTTTACACGGTGCTGGGGCCACAGCCCACCCCGATCCCGACCCGTTAGCTCACCCGCGACCACCGAGCCCAGGTGAAATGTCCGCACTTCCGGAGGGAGGGATGTACAGAGACCACGCCCACGGAGGCCGCAAAAAAGGCCCGACAAAGATGCGCATGCGTCAGCCCGAGGACGCACAGAACGTTACGGTGGCGACCCGATGGGACAGGGCGCGGTTTCTTGCGGCCAGAACGAAGACGGACTGCATAGGCGCTGAGGCTCATGGGTCCGTTTCCGTGCTCCGCAAACATCGAGGAACGCCGTTGAGGGCCCGCCACTCCTAGCAGTGGTTTCATTGGTTGTAGCTGAAAGGTCTTAATAGCTCAGGAAAGTTCATGTCACCTCATACACTAAGGCTCACAGCACTGCTACTGTAATTCAAGTGCCCCAGATGCTCATTGTCTATATTTTCATACAGTGAATTAAAAAGGACACCCACCAGAAAGATGAACATTGAAAATATACTGTGGGGTGGGGTCAAAAGTGGCCCCAAGAACCAATGAGTTCATGCCTTGATTCCACTTGTATTAAATGTACACAGGTCAGTCAGTGTATACTGAGAATGTTGCTGGAAGGATAGGAATTTGTCAACCACAGATGATGGTACCCTTTTGGTATAAAATACAAAAAATCCACTGTATTGAAATTATAAAGTATTTCATAAATTTCCTCCATGTTCTAATTCCATGTCAAAGCACCCAGACTCAAAAAGTCCCATATTGTATCCATTCTGAAGACACAAATTTACTAATAAAAGAGCCAACATTCCACTTTTACTTTTATTTCCTTTTATTTCACTTGAGTTTACTCCCTGGCCATAAGTTTTTGTTTCTTCAGTTTCTTCTGGGATATCTGGGAAAGAAAAAAAAAAAAAGACATTAGGTCTCCCTGGGGAAACCCATATATCTTAAAGGGACTAAGTGATAAGGATGGAGGACAACATTTAAGGGGTGGGATTGTGGGGGAAGAGGGAAATGTCACATTTTTAAGTGGGATGGACAGGTAGGTGGGTCACCAGTAGATAACCAGTTCTCGTGCCCCGATTTATTAGTCAATGATAATATACCCTTGGAAAGTCAAATGGTTTAAGGTTGCTCAGTGTAATTTCTTTTCATGGTTATTCCAAAGGTGTCCTAAGTTAATCATCACAGCAACCTCAAATCCCATACACAGGAGGAACCAAGCAACAAAACTAAGTAACTGACCTTTTTCTTCTGTGCAACCTCCTCTTCTGGTTTAGGAACAATCTGCTCTTTTTCAGTAAGGATCATCTCAATGTGGCAAGGGGAGCTCATGTATGGGTTAATACGACCATGAGCTCTGTAAGTTCTGCGACGCATCTTTGGGGCTTTGTTCACTTGAATGTGCTCAATGACCAGAGAATCTACATCTAAACCCTGGAAATAGGAGAGAACACAATCAGGTACTGTTATCTGTCTTAAGATCACAAATCAATCACTGGAAAATCAACGTTTAAGACTTTAGATAGCAGCTGGGCACAGTGGCGTGTGCCTTTAAGCTTCAGTCTATGAAGCGGCTGGGGCCAGGGATCACAGTTTGAGTCCTGCTTGGGGCAATACAGTGAGACCTACTCCCAAAAAAATAGCTGGGCGTGGTGGCTTGCGCCTGTAATCCCAGCTAAATGGGAAGCTGAGGCTGGGGATCGCTTGAGTACCCCAGGCAATGTGAGCCTGCGGTTCCACAGGCAAAAATAGCGAGACCTAATCTCAAAAAAAAGAAAAAAAAAAAAAAAGACTTTAGAACGTATCACCACGCAGCTGGTGCGTACACCTTTATTCCAAGTGTTCTTTCTTTAGTCTATATAACTACAGAAACTTCTAAGTATAGATGGCTTTTATTTGGCTCCACATTGGTTTACAAGGTAAGAGTTTGGAGATAACGATGGTATCAATTTTTAAGCGTTGATTAAGACTCTGGCAGTTTAGCAAGCTAGATGGGTTATTAGATAAGTGTAACCCTCGGTTCAAATGTAAAATGAATGCAACCCAAACATAACCTGTTTTAGAAACACCATTATTTAACCTTCTGATAAATCTGCCTCTATATGAATGCAAGCAACAAACTGCCCTTACCATTACACTAAAGCAATCACCATTAATCCTAATTTGTCCTTTGTAGTATTTTATTCTATTTGAAAATATTCTTTAAAAAAGTTCACAATACAAGGTTCTAAATCATAGGTAGCCAAGTACGGTGGCGCGTGCTTGTAAGCTTCAGCCTATGAAGCAGCTGGGGCTAAGGATTGTGGTTCATGTTCCGCTCAGGGCAATTCAAGACCTAGTGTGTCCCCCCCCCAATAGCTGGTCAGGGTGGTGCACGCCTATAATCCCAGCTACCAGGGAAGCTGAGGATGAGGACTGCTTGAGTCTGTGGTACCCCTGGCAATGTGAAGTGGTTTCACAGGCAAAAAAAAAAAAAAAAGTAGCAAGTATCGAGAAGGAAAAATGAGTCACAAGGGCAAGTTTATTCTTTGGTGTTAAGAGAACAGACCATGTCTCTCTGACCATTTTCAGACATTTGGCCTACTGGAAATTGGAGTTAGGAAAAAAGTTAATGGGAAAAAAAATTAACTACGACAGTAGCAACATGAACTGCTGTTAAATCACTTTGAGGAGTTAATTCACCACCCAAGTTGTATACATAAAAATGTTAACAGTTTCTTGGGTACCTTAAGTTCAGCATTACTCTCTGCATTTTTAAGCATGTGCAGTAAAAATTCAGCACTCTTTTTGGGCCACCGACCCTGCGTCCAACCCCACTGTTTGGCCTGAAAGAAAACACAGAAGGTATTTAGTCATTTTCTTGGATTTAAATCGTTGTTGCAGCTGAGATGAATTAATTTTCTCTAATATCAAGGTTGCTCAGGAGATTTTTTTTTTCATGGTTAATCCAAAGGTGTCCTAAGATTGTCATCATAGCAACCAGAAAAAAGAGCTTGATTTAAAGGCAGCACTTAAGCCATTCTCATTCTAGCTTAGTAGTTTCAAGTTGACAAAAGTTTCTCACCTGGGCACACCTACCAACGCCACCATTGTAACGACGGAATGGCACACACTGCTTCTGTAGAGTGACATCCTTCAGATACTTGGTGGCTTTTCGGATATGCATGCCCTTGATGGCCTGGGCAGTTTCACGAGTGTTCTGAGTACAGATAATGCAAACTGTTAGTCAACTCTGTCAAAGAGCCATCATTTCCAAACTAAATGTTCTTTCCATTTTTGAGACTGAAGACCAAATGCTGACTACACTCCATGAAGGTTTGGAGGCTAAGAAAATAAAATCCCAAATCATTTATTCACTGATTTAATCTCAGCACCTAGAATTATGTGTCCAGTGCCTTAATCTGCACACTAATACTCAATAACTTTTGGGTGATTTTACTCAATTCTGAAAATCCTAAACAAAGTGCTCATTATATCCTAATGACTTAAAAGCTGGCTCTTCAAATCCAAAGGTGTCTTAAGGCATCATTGCAGCTACCTTAAAAAAGGCAAAAATACACGAAACACATAAATTTCCTAAAACAGACCTATAGTTTACATACCTTAAAATGAACCCGAAGATTTGAACCTCTTGATTTGCATGCTATAAAAAAAGAAGAGATTTTAATTTTTGACATCTTGCATTTACCCACCCAAATAGGGAATATATATATATATATATATATATATATATATATATATATAAAAAATTCGTCCACTTACATTTTGTAGGGTTTTCTGGGTCAAGTGAGTAGCGAACCATTTTCAGAGGTCACTGAAAGCATAAGAGTATTTCAGTCAGTAAATGCACAGTAACAGCTAGTTCGAATATGTTAAAGACTCATCAGGCCGCTCAGAGAGTGTTATTTTCATGATTAATCCAAAGGTGTCCTAAGTAATGTCATCATCGCAGCCACCCATTTCCCTGTATTTTTTCCTCTCTGCATCTATAAAGTTGTGCTTAAAAGACTAGTGATCAGACATCAGCCGACCCTCTTGGGGTTGGTAAAATACAGCCTGTTCCAAACCCAACTCCGGGTCCCTCGGATATGAAATGACAAGACACGTTGGCACCGCAGAATTCAACTTTAACTCTGCACCTAGAACCTCCTATTCCCAAGTAATAGTATCTTTTCTCACACTTTCGGACTTTTACCCACGTTAGCCGCCACCAAACTGTCATGATCAAAGGAGAAAACCCTCGATCCGACTTTACCCCCCAAAACTTCCTCTCGTCACAACCACAAACGCACCGCATAGTCGGCGCTCACTCACCTAAACACTGAACCTTCGGAATCCGAGGTGGCTAGGCCACGGGCCGCCACGATCCCCGCGGACCTCATTTCACCCATTCAAGCCTCTTTGGGCCTCAGAGCCCGACCGCCTGGGCGCACCAAGTTGGGCACTCCGACATATCCCCACACACAGAAGGACATCGCCATCAGCGACTAACGAGTACCCCGGAAAGTCCTCCTCACCGGGGTCTCGAGACTGTTGCCCCCGAGACCAGGATGGCGGCGATGGCTGGAGGATTGAGAACTAGCAGAGACCCCGAAAAGATACTCACCTCAGGTCGCTTACGGGAAGAGGAAGAGCGGTGGCTACTGGGAGAAGTCTTGAGAACTCGACCTCTCGCGAGGTTTCCGGAGCAGGAAACGAGATCTGAGGATGGGAGGAGGGCGGAGGGAAGAAAAACGGAGTGTTTAGAGACTGTCTCAAAATTCTCTTATTTATTGTTTCCAGAAATAAAGTTATGGGTTGTAAATATCAACCCATTGAAGTCAGTTTTGTAGCTCTAGGACAGGGCTGTTTATGTTACTAGTTAGAAACGAGATATTTATCCGTTAACATTGGTTAGATTTGATTATGTGATTATGAGACCGTTGAAAGTGTTTTTTTTTTGTTTGTTTTTGTTTTTGTTTTGAGACTGGGTCTTGCTATGTTGCCTGGGGTAGTCTTGAATCCGGGGACTCAAGCGACCCCTGGCCTCAGCCTCCCAGGTGCTGGGATTACAGGCGCGCCACCGCGCCCGGCTTGAAAGTCGTTTTTATTTTATTTTATTTATTTATTTATTTATTTTATTTTTGAGACTGGGTCTCGCTGTTTTTGCCTGTGGAACCGCAGGCTCTCATTGCCGGGGTACCACAGACTCAAGCAATCCCCAGCCTCAGCTTCCCAGGTAGCTGGGATTACAGGCGCACGCCACCACGCCCAGCTATTTTTTTGGAACTAGGTCTCCCTACGGCCTCAGGCAGGACTCGAACTGCGATCCCTAGCCCCGGGATCCTGCCACCGTGCCCGGCTGAAAGTTGTTTTTAAAGGGACAATTTAAAAGCAGCAAAGAGGAAGCACAGTGGCCTGTGGTGATGTACGGATGTTGGTGCTGGGTGCATGATGGTGGTAACACCTAATGGGGGCACTCCAATATTACCTCAATTAAAATTTAAAAAATTAAAAATTTAAAAATTTAAAATTTAAAAAATTTAAAATTTAAAAAATTTTAAAAAAAGAAAAAGGGAAACAGCAAAGAGTAAGATGTAATAAGGACAATCAGAAAATTCTCCCAATGGGCGGGCTACCCACCAGTTAATTGTATAGTAACCTCCATGACAGATGCTACCTGAGGTCTGTGGTTCAATAAGAGTGTCTGATTCACACTGCCACACCTGGACCTTCATTTCCTGGGAAAAAACCCTTTGACATATTCTTTCCTTTTTTCCTCATCCAGATCAGTTATGTGGTTATCCCCTCACAGTCATTGATAGTCTTAGCACTTAGCTTTAGGGATGCTCTAGGCTGAATGAGTCTGCATAGTGGTAGGCAGCTTCCACCTTCAACTGTGGACCCAGACTAACTCTAGTTGCAACTGTTTCCTTGACCTCATTTCCAGAGACCTCCCTGTGCTGGCTCTCTACTCCATTGTGCCGTCTTTCTACTAGATTGGACTCCTTTGCCAAATATTGGTTTTCATGTTTTATTCTCAGCAATTTCTTCAATGGCAGCCTG
>PVHY01030585.1:0-13084 GCA_004024945.1 Uropsilus gracilis
GTGCCCCAGGCGGGACTCGAACCGCGATCCCTAGGCCCAGCCGCTTCATAGGCTGAAGCTTACAGGCATGTGCCACTGTGCCCGGCCTTTGCTGCTCTGATGTTACCAGCAAGTTTCTGTAGGAAAACCAGGGTCTCCTTCCTCCACCCCCTCCTCCTTTCTGCAGGTCTTCTCTTCAAGGGTAAGCTGGACGTGTGGCTGGCACGCCCCCTCGTCCCCTCGCCCCCTCGCCCCCTCACCGGTCTCCAGGCTGTCCAGAAGCCTGGCACCTCTCAAACCCTATGTGCACATGACCCCTTGTTTAGACGCAGGTGCTGTGGGTAGTTCTGGGGGGGGATGAACCCCAATTCCGTGCTTCCAGCGGGTCCCCAGAGCCCTCTGTCCTCAGACACTGCCCAGAGCGGGCGGCTGGGGCACGGGCGGGTGGCAGGAGGCCCAAGGGCAGCTTGGCCTCGGGGCCTCAGCTCGTGGTGACCAGCCTCCTTAAACAAAGGCTGCTGCTTTCTGGGGTGCGGGCTTCTGAGGGGACGCAGCGCCTCTCGCTCTGTCCTCGGCACGGTGTTACCCCTGAGCCGGAAGGTCTGGTGTCTGCCGCACACGGAGTCAAGGCGGGGAGCTCGCCAGGGACCCGCGGGGCCTGGGGTGCGGCTGCGGCCGCGGGAGAGGCCACGTGTCCCGGGTGCCAGCGACGCCCGAGTGCCACGAAGCCACCTCCTCAGAGAGGACACAGCACCCGAAGGGCCAAGCAGGGAGAGGGCCCTGGGGAAACTGGGGCCCTTGAACTTGCTCTGTGACCCTGAGACACCACCTTGGCCTCAGTTTCCCCATCTGGACTCAGTCACCCAAGCTCCCGCAGGCTCACGCCTGGGACATTTTGGCGGAGCGGTGGACACGCCCAGAGTCGGCCCGGCGGGTGGGAGGGCGGGCTCGGGGGAGGGGCCCCGCGGCACCATCGATCCAGCCAAACCAGGGCATGCCTTACAGGGCCTCCAAGGTCAGGGGTTGGCCAGCCCAGCTGGTAAATCACCCCGGGGTGTGTTTTAAAGCCCCGCCCTGTGTGTTGGGGGGCCTGGCTGGGGAGCAGTGAGGTGGGGGCAGCGGCTGAAGCCTGATCCGGCTCTGGGGGCCGGAGGGCAAAGGGCCCCCGCCGAGGGAGGGGCAAACAGATCGATGGAACCCGCCGTGACCCCGTGACCTGGGAGATGGTTTCAGGTCATGTTCTTAACATGTCCGAGGAAAAACGCGCCAGATTCGCCGCCCACCCCCAGCCCTGTCCGTGGGGGGCGGGGCGAGGGGCAAGGGGGCGCAGATGCGATGCCAGGGAGAGAGGCTGCCAGAGACCCAGCATCTTGGGTCCCCCTGCTTTCCCTGGCTTTTCCTCCTGAAGTGCCCCAGGCGGGGGAGGGAGCGGACCTGGGGGGTGTCATTGGCCCCCCACTGTCCCGTTGGGGGGGCGGCTCCATTCCATCTCTGCTCCCAGCCTCTCCCCAGCTGGGCGGCTTGAGCCAGGTCGTGTGACCTTCCTGGGTGTTAGGAGTCGCGTGCGGAACGAAGAAGAAACGGAGACGGAGGAGACTGACGGCCATCTGCGAGGCCGGCCCGCAGCACGGGGGGCCTGGGACGCTTGTCCAGGTCCGACTTGAACGAAGTGAACCCCTTATAGACCCAGCGAGGAAATGTCACATGGTGTAAGGAGGAAGTGACAAAGCGCAGGTGACACGCCGTGGGGGGATGCGGGGATGCGCGGTGGCAGTAGGCAACAGTCATCGCTAGTAGGCCCTGTGTCTCTTGGGACATTCCTAGGAGGTTAGGAAGCTGGGTGACAGGTGAGAGACGTGCTGTGGCCCACCCTCTAGCGTGCCAGAGGGGGCTGGAGAGACAGGGGGTGTTCCTCTCATCTGAAGCTCCATCTCTACCTGCTTCCACCTTCCACACCTGGGCCTCTCCTCCTCCCAGCTGGCCGGTCACGCTGGACGGGGTGACGGTGACCAGTGGAGAGGGGCCACCCCACACACTCAGGAAGTGGTCGCTACATCACCAGCCTTTCTGATGCTCTCTCCAGGCTGCCAGGGCGCGGGGCACGGGGCGCGGGGCGCGGATCTTTCCTGAGACTCCTTGTCATTTGGAAAGGTACATCCTCAACAGCTTGTCCCCCACTTTGACACTTCCAGGACCAGAGGGAGGAGGAGGAGCAGGTGGAGGGGGGGGCTGGACACAGGCACCCCGCCTTACCTGCCTCCTTTCTCCCCGGGCGAGGGCCGTACGCTGCGGCCAGGGACCAGATAGCAGGGGTGAGGGGGGGCGCCTGTGTGGCCCTCTTGTCTTCCTCGGGGGCGGGGCCTGGACAGGTCACGCTTTGTCCCCCGTCTCCTCTGTGTCTGCGGCCCCAGGAGTCAGGGCCATGGCTGCCCAGGCCCCCTTGCCAGGCCGGCCCCCCGCTTCCCAGCGGTCCGGCCGGGGATGCAGATAAAGCTGCCTTTGAGAGCGGGCCCGGACCACTGCAGGGGCCCGAGGGAGGCGCCAGACAAAGCTGCCTTGTTGGAAGCTCGGGGTGGGGACACCCCTTCCCTTAGGGCTCTCCAGGGTGCCGGGGGTCAGCTGCTCCCGGGAGCAGGGCCATGCGTGTCACGGAGCCCCGGGCATAGGCATGGGAGAGGGGCGCGGGGGGGGGAGCTGAGGGGCCGGATCCCCGAGAACAGGCCCCCCGACTTTGGGGTGCCTGGCTCTCCTCTCAGACACTGTTGCCTGCTGGTGCCTTTAGAGCAAACTCCGGTCTGCGAGTGCCGGCTTCTCCCTCCCCTCCCCACTCGGCTCAGTCTTGAGTCCATGAATCTCAGGTCTCTGGGGAGGCTGTTCCCTTTGCCCGGAACACGCTTCCCTGCGCTGGTTCCTCGGACGCCGGGCACTGTCCTCAGAGACCCCCCAACTGCCCTGTCCAAACACCCCCCCACACCCTGCTTCCTCCCCCCAAGTGCCCTCTGCTACATGGGCACCGGCCTCCTTTGCCCCCACGCTCCCCGCCCCTGGCACCGGCCAGGGCAGAGGACACCGCAGCTAGGAACTGGCATGAACCAGGCCTGCGGCCAGGCTGCCCGCAGGGAGCCCACCGCGAGGGTGGACAGAGGCCGTGGACGCTTCACCCCCGCCATCCCGGGGCCTCCGCCCACCAGGAAAGGGGCTGGGACCCGCCTCAGCACGCGCCCCCCTCGCCCTCTGACGGAGCCCGGGGCTGCTCCCTCTGCTCGGGCGCCCGCCGGCAGGGACATCTGTCTTCATGAAACGGGCCTGGCGGGGCCAGGGCGAGGCCCAGGGGAGCCGGGGACGCAAATGGGGTGGGGGCAGGGCATCCATAAGCGGCGGCCCCAGGGACAGACAGCCCCCGGGAGGGGGGTGCGGAGTCCACAGGGCAACTTCTAGACCCGCAGGCGGGAGGCGGGTCAGCTGGGGGCCCAGATGGCCGGGGCCTCCGGAGTCACAGGCGCTTCATTACCGCCTTAACTGAGTGGCCAACTGGGTCCTGGGGGCCCCCGTGGGGGGCGGACTACGTGGCAGCTGGCGCTCCCCCCACCCCTGGGTGCGGGCGGGGCAGCGGGTGCACGTGGTTGGCAGCTACGGGGGGCCGGACCTCACGGGCTGTTGGCTCCCCGGGGCGTGACCTTTCCTCGGGGTCGCGCCTTAAGACAGGTTCTGCTGAACCCATTTTACGGATGAGGAAACTGAGCCTCAGGGAGGAAGGGCTGGGAGCCAGGCCGCCAGGCTACGGCTTTAGGTTGCAGCTACCTGCGGCCACCGGGCTCCCCAAAGCAGCCCCCCAAGTCCGCCGTCCTCCCCAGGGAGGCTGGCAGTGTGGCCGCTGTGTCTGAGGCGGACAGCCCCGGTGACCTGGCCAGACCTGCGGGCCCTGGGCCGCTCCTCCGGGGCCCGGGGCTGCCTCGGCCTCACAGCCGTGCAGGCAGCCGGTTAACTGGGGGGCGCCTGGGGCCAGACTGGGGGGTCTTCCCGTCCGTCAGGAAATGCCCCCCTCTCGGCGGCAGAGTCCCACCGTTCCGGAAAGCCCAGAGGCGCTCGGCCCGGAGCCCTTCTGTTCCGGCCCCAGCGCAGGCCAATGGACCGGAAGCGAATGGACCGGGAGCCGCAGCAGCGACAAGTGGCTTGTCCCGCAGAGCCCTGGGCACCCGCCGGGCCCCGGAGGCACATCGGGACCCTGGAGGGGCTGTGGTCGCCTCACAGCTGGCGAAGGCCTTTGCGGAGGAAGGGGAGCGCCTGCGGTCAGCCCCCGCCCATGTCTGGGTGATTGACCACCAGCCCTGACCGGCTAATCCCGGGGTTGGCGTGAGGCCGGGCGGGGCTTCGCCTGTTCCGGCTCAGGGCAGCGGGGGGAGGGGGGGCCCCTCCTGATGAGTGACCTCAGAGGGCCACGCACGTCGGCCAGTCCTTGCTCCTGGGGCCCTCACGCCCCTGGGTGGGCTCTCATCCTCCTGGGTGGACTCTTGTCCCTCTGGGTGGACCCTCGTCCCCCTGGGTGGACCCTCGTCCCCCTGGGTGGGCCCTCATCCCCCTGGGTGGGCCTCATCCCCCTGGGTGGGCCCTCCATCCCCCTGGGTGGACCCTCGTCCCACTGAGTGGACCCTCGTCCCCCTGGGTAGGCCCTCGCCCTGATGGATGGACCCTCATCCCCCTGGGTGGACCCTCATCCCGCTGGGTGGGCCCTCGTCCCCCTGGGTGAACCCTCGTCCCGCTGGGTGGACCCTCATCCCCCTGGGTGGACCCTCGTCCCACTGAGTGGACCCTTGTCCCCCTGGGTAGGCCCTCGCCCTGATGGATGGACCCTCATCCCCCTGGGTGGGCCCTAACCCCGCTGGGTGGACCCTCGTCCCCCTGGGTGGGCCCTCACGCGGTAGGGCTCTCACCTGAGCACCACACCAGCCTCCGGACTGTCTCCCCGGGGCTGATCTGGCAGTGATTCTTGCGCTCCCGGAGCCATCCGAACGGGTCCTTCCACCCGGGGGTCTCTTCCCTCGAGTCTCTGTCAGGTCGGCCTGCGGGGGCCGCTGCACCCCGACTCGGCCTCAGCGGCAAAGAGAGCTGAACCCCAGCTTTCCGTTGGGAAGACCAAGGCCCACGGGCCGAGGGACCCGCCGACGGTCTCACAGCCGGTTAGCGGGAGCGTCAGGCCGGCAGCTTCCGGCGACGCTGGCTTCACAAGAGTCAGAGCTCCCGCCACGGCTCAGCGCTTCCTGCCGGCCCCACCCCCAAGGTGCCCCTGGCGCCGCCCAGTAAGGGCGCGTGTTAACTAACGGGGCTGGTGCGGCCCCAGGGCCGGCGGGGAGCTGGTACACACACACACCGTACACACGTGTGTGCACCGTACACACACGTGTGCACACACGTGTGTGCCCAGAACGGCATGGTGCATGCATACACGTGTGCACACACGTGTGCACAGAATTGCTGAGCCATGCGCCCAGCGCCATCCTCAGCAGCAGGCAAGGCGGACACAGACCGTGCTGTCCCCCGGGGCTCACGGCCCACCAGGCCTCCAGACCCTGCAGCCAGAAGAAAGGAAAGGAGCAGGGAAGCCACTTTCCCAGGGGAGGGGCTCCCCCTCCTCCTCTTCCCTTCACGGAATCAAGACATTCGTCGTCCTGATCCAGGGTCGGATGGGTGACGGGCTGAGTGAAGCTGACGGGGAGCGAGACATGAGGGAGGAGCAGGGACTGTGGCCAGCGTCCATGGTATTTGAATTCCTGTTTCCTCAAGAGTGGCTGAGCCAGCCAATAGAAACCCTGACCTTCCACGGGGCGGCGCTTCCGCGGGGGCTTGTGGGTCACCGTCACCAGCTCTCAGTGTACTTAGCGGCTGAGGAGCCTGGGGACCAGAACTCGGCTCTGGCCCTGAACGAGTGTGCGACCTTGGACAGGTCACCGGCTTCGGTCACGCATCTGCGCTTGGAAGAATGAGGTCTGGGTCACCCCTCAGGCTCCGTGCCAGGCAGCCGTCAGGAGACCCGGATGGACGCAGCAGACGGAGGGGGCTGCTGTGGCTTTAAAAGTGCTGATGGCTCCAGTGGCAGCAGCGGAGAGCGCGGCCACCTGCAGGGCCCTCCACAGCTGGGAAGATTAGCCTCTTCCACCAGACAACACCCATTACCGTGTTCCAATAGCCATCACTTCCGCTAGGCGAGCTGCAGATGAGATATCGATTGCGCTGACCCCCGGCCAGCCCTTTCCCCAGCCTGAGAGCTGTGCAGATCAGCTCTGGACCAGGCCGAGGCTGCCCAGGCCCGCCCGCTGGGGCCCCACCACCACCGGGCGCTTGGGGGGCCAGGGGAAGCTGGCTGCACCCTTAGCAGCCGGGCCCGGGCTCAACCCTTGGCGCACGTGTGCTCGGCTTTCAAGAAGGGCATCTGGGCGGGTGATTGCCCAGGCGTGGCGGTGGAAGGGATGGTCTGCGTGGAGGTGCCAGGCTGGGGACTGGGGACAGGTGGAGTGGAGGCGGGAGGAGGGCCTGGAGCTGCCATGGGGTGGACACAGAAGTTGGGGGCTGGGAAATGCTGGGGCTCGGCTCCCCCTTCGCTCCTGAGACTTGGGTCTGCACCCAGGTTGCCCCTGCTGACCGCTCCCCCAGGTCGGCCCCTTCTCGGGGTGCGCTGGAGCACCCCAAATGGAACCAGGGTCACTCTCAGAACCGGCTCTGTGGGGACGGTAGCTGTGTCTGCCCCTCCGGGCCCACCCCAGCTCCCCAGCACAAGGTCCCCAGAGGAACCCCGGAGCAGGGACATCGCCCCCGTGAGCTGGACTGTCCCTGGGAAAAGCAGCCGAGGCCGAGTGGCTGGGGATGGTGCAGTTCCTTCCTGTGCCTCGCTCGCTGGCCAGGGACACCTGCTGGACAGCCGAGCCTGGGGCTCTCCTCCACTGGCCAGAGCCTGCGTGGTCCCTGCCCCCAGGGCCAGCCCAGTGGGCTTTGAGCTTCGTCCACTTTGCCCAGAGGGGCCCCAGGGAGCCTCCTGGGGAAGCGGAAACTTCCTGAGCTTCAGCTGAGCAGTGGTGACTGTGTGTGTCTGTGCACACGTGTATGTGCGCACCATGCAGTTCTGTGCACACACATGTGCGCACATGTGTACGAGTCCACCATGCAGTCCTGTGCACACACATGTGTGCACGTGTGCACGAGTCCACCATGCAGTTCTGTGCTCACACATGTGCGCACGCGTGTACGAGTCCACCATGCAGTTCTGTGCTCACACATGTGCGCACGCGTGTACGAGTCCACCATGCAGTTCTGTGCACACACATGTGTGCACGTGTGTACGAGTCCACCATGCAGTTCTGTGCTCACACATGTGTGCACGTGTGTACGAGTCCACCATGCAGTTCTGTGCACACACATGTGCGCACGCGTGTACGAGTCCACCATGCAGTTCTGTGCACACACATGTGCGCACGCGTGTATGCATGCATGGTGCAACTCTGTGCACATGTATCTGTGCACACGTGTCTGTGCGCACCACGCAGCTCTGTGTACATGTGTTGTCCCTGCAGGTGTATATATGCTGCATGTACGCACGTGTGTACATGCATGTTTGCAGCTATGCGTGTGCACATGGGCATGTGCTCACGTGCGCAGGCACACAAAGGTGTACTGTGTATTGCGTTTGCCACACCAGCCCCACCTGCTGTCTTCAAGCAGGAATGTGGGGTGGGCAGGGCGCCTGCTGGCTGGCTGAGGCTCAGAGCCCCCACGACACCCAGAAGATGAGAGGGACGTGGGGGTCTTTGCCTGGACTCTCCTGCTGAGCCCCAACTGCCCAGTGTGACGACTTCTTAGGAACCCCAGACACAGAAGTCCCCGGCTGCCCCCCAGGCGTCCCCCTGTGGAGGGCGGAGTTAGAAACGACAGCCTGATGGGATGGGAGAATCCACCCATTCAGGGCGTTCAGAGACCCTCTCGCCCGTGCAAGAGGACCTGCGCCGATCAGGTGATGGGTGGTGGGCTCAGCAACTTGCTCTCGGGAGGCCTGCCGCTGCAAGGTGGACAGAACGCCCAGGGGAGGTAGGGGAGCTAGAGGATGTGGCCCTCCACTGCTAAGGCCGAGAAAGCGGCCCTGACAGGACCCACAGCTCACCAGCTTGGAGCCAAGGGCCCCAGTGGCCAGTCGTGGCTTTATCGTAAAGCCAGGAAGCACCTGTCCCCTCGTAGACATGGGCTGATGCGCTGGCGGGCAGCCAGAGCCCTGAGCTGCAGGCCCGTGCACCAGCCGGTGGGGGCTGCCGGGGTGGGGCGGCCAGATACAGCAAAGCCTGCTGGACGCTGGGTGAGCAGGTCTCCGGGGGGACGGCAGACAAGAGGCCACGGTCCCCCTGCCTGGTCCTCCCGTTAGAAGGGAGGCAGGTCAGGAACTGGACTGCTCCATGATGGGGGGTTACCTGGGGGCGTGGGGCTCTGCCAACCCCACGGCAAGGCTCAGAGGTGCACTGAACAGCCTCAGTGCAGGGGGAGAAGGAAGGGGTGTGAAGAGCCCTGGAAGGCCACTGGACTTTTCCAGCCTCCGAGCTGGGATCTGCAGAAAGAACCCAGATGTGGAACCAGAGCACCTGGGTCTGAGACCCAGACCCACTGCTGTGTGCCCTTCGGCCACTGCTTTTTTATTTATTTATTTATTTTTGAGACCAGGTCTCGCTATTTTTGCCCGTGGAACCGCAGGCTCTCGTGGCCCGGGGTACCACGGACTCAAGCCATCCCCAGCCTCAGCTTCCCAGGGAGCTGGGATGACAGGCGCGCGCCACCACGCCCAGCTATTTTTTTGGAACTAGGTCTCGCTACGGGCCCCAGGCGGGACTCGAACTGCGATCCCTGGCCCCGGCCGTGGCTTCCTAGGCTGCCACCTACAGGCATGCGCCACCATGCCTGGCTCAGTCACTGCTTTAACCCTCTGAACGTCCACTCCTCTTTACTGAAACACTATCTTTTTTTAATCACAGGAACTTCTATCAGTGCACAAAACCAGAATTTTATACTCGACACTAACTTACACACCTGCCTCTCCCCAGCTCCCCCTTCTCGGGAGAAGGACTGTTAAGATTCCATCACACAGAGGAAGAACTGAGGCTCGGAGCATGAAAACCTAGCTCAGGCTCTGATGGTGACAGTGATAGTGACAGGGGACAGCCAGGATTCAGGGTGGGCAGTGTAACTCTGCCTGGCATAGATGCCCAGGCAGCAGAATGGAGAGGATCTTGCTGAGCTGAGATTCAGCCATCTACAGCTGATGTGAGGAGCTGGATGTCTCTTCCAGCAAAGAGTGACATGTCAAGAGGCTGCATAGTAACAACTTTCATGGAAAGAAAAATTACAACTGCAATGATGTAAGAAAAAAATTTTTTTAAATTTTTAAATAAAAAATAAAGGTGGGGAGATGCTTCTGAATGAAGTGTTCGTAAACTGCACTTATCCTGACACAAAAAATGACACAGATATCAAAACAGATAAAGAAAATTGTACTCCAAATGAACATACACAAAAATCTTTAGCAAAAAAAAAAAAATTAGCAAATCAAATCCAGCAATGTATTAGAAGGATAATGTAGCATGGCCTAATGGCCCAGAGAGTGCAAAATTACTTTAAAATTTAAAGGACCAATTAATTTAATTTGTCGTATTATGATCATCTCAAAGGATGTTATAAAAGCATTTGACAAAACCTGACACCCAACTGTGATATTAACAAAACCCTCAGCAAGCTAGGGATAGAAGGGTCAGTGTTTTCATCTTAAGATTAGAAATACAAAGACTCAATGTTTTCTACTTAAGATAGAAATAAGGTAGGGCCTGGTGGCTCATGCCTGTAAGCTTCAGCCTATGAAGAAATAAGGTAAAATGTCCCTATTTGTCACTTTTTTGGGCCACATTTTATTAGGTGGTCCTAGGTTGCACAAGAAAACAAGGAAAAAGAAATATAAAAAAATTGGAAAGGAAGAAGTTCATCTATTCATAGATGATTGTGTCTCTAGAAAACTCTAAAGAATCTACAAAATAATGACAAGAACTAAAAAGTGAATTCACCAAGGTTAAAGAATAAAGGTCACCAGAAAAATTGAATTTCTACATCCTCGCTATACACAATTAGAAAATAAAATTTAAAAACAAATAAGTTAAAGTATTAAAATTCCATTTAAGGCAGACTAAAAAGCAAAAATGCATTGGAATACATGAGATGCCTTGGATCTATACTTTGAAAACTATGAAACAATGTAGGGGGAAATTAAATAAAATCTAAGGAAATGGTGAGATATATACCATGTTCATGGATTGAAAATTTTGATGTTGTAATAATGGGCACCTCCCTTTAACTGATCTAAACACTTAATGCAACCCCAATCAAAAAATCCAGGGAGGCTTTTGGGGAAGAAAGCAATGAAGAGCTTTAAAAATTTAATGGAAAGACAAAGGACCCAAAATGTCCAAACAATCTTGAGAAAGAATGAGGCTGGAGGATTCATGCTGCCTAAGTTCAGACTGATTTAGTCTAGAGCTACTATAATCAAGTCAGAGTATATGTGAGCATATCGATCAATGGGCAAGAACAGAGTTCGGAAATAGGTGCATACTCATTTGACCAATTGATTTTCAACAAAGATGCTAAAGTAATTTAATAGGGAAAAGATAGAGTTGTTAACAAATGATGCTGAAACAGCTAAACATCAATATAAAAATGAACTTTGATCCTTAATCACAACCCACACAAAAAATAAACTCAAAGTGGATCAAGGACCTAATTGCAAGTACTAGTAAAATGATTTCCAAGAAACAAAAAGCAAATTGGACAAATCACCGAAAGACCTGAGCCACGAGAAGGAAGCGAGATGGATAGAAGCTTTCACATGTACAAACAGGAGGACCAGCGGCCCGAATGGAAGCATGTGGATAATTATCAAACACATGTTCTTACTTTTGATCTTTTAAAAGTAATGTTAGATTCTCTAAAGCAAAAACAACAGCAATGCTTTGTAGGGTTTCTGTAGACGTAATATGCGTAACAGCAAAAAGCAGAAAGTGGACTGTTCTAAGTTTGTGCAGTTGTGAGATTCTTATATATGAAGTGGCACCTTTAACCAAAGGCAGAGTGAGCTAAGCTAAGAAATAGACAGATCTGGAAACCCCAGAGAAACCACTAAAAGGCAAAAGGAAGTACCACCATTAAACCATCACTCAACCTCAACAAAAGGCAGGACAACACTTTAGGATTAAGAAAAATAAACTCAATAAATGTGAAGTTCAAGTCCGAGGGTTTTAATATCATGGATGCTATGTAGTTGCTGCAAGAGTTTAAGAAGAGTTTTTATGGATGCAGGGAACTGCTAAAAATGTTAAAGCAGCGTACAACACCCACTTTAAAAATGTTTAATCCAGCTAATGCTGGAAAGATACTTAGACGTGTGGAAAAATACAGCTGAGAATAGACTAAGTATAACAGTGTTTGCAACCAGGTGGTGAGATGACAGGTGCTAGTTATTTCTAAAGGATTTTTCTTCTTTTTTTAGTAAGATGGAGCCAATCACCCCGCTGAAGGACACCAGCACCGAGATTCCTGGGCTGAGCCAGCTCGGAATGGGCTTTTGCCTGTCACTGGTGACTTCTGGCAAATCCATTTCTCTGCATCTCAGCTGCCTTCTCTGCAACATGGAGATAAAAGTGTCTCCCTTGTTGTGTTTTGTGGCAGACCCAGAGCACCAAGGATCTGGTTGCTAGTGGCAGAAACGTCCTCACCAGCCTAAGCCCTAAATGGTGATCTGTTATTGTTAGGTGTTTTGTGTGGGAAAGAAGAAAAAATGAGATGGGAGAGATTCATAGTGAGTTGTGAGGCCAGCCCACAGAACAGGGATTTGGGGGAGTATGTTTATATTTGACTTTAATGAAGTTATGAAGCGTTTTATATATTTTTACAATGAGTGAGGAAGTAGTAACTTGATTTTTAAAGGCAAACGTTATACACAGCAGGGAGGATGTGTGATAACGAATTTATTTGTGGGGGTAACAGTTATTCTCAATAGGTTATATGTCTCTCGGGACATTTTAAAGAGGTTAAGAAGCTGGTGAGAGAGGTGCCGTTGACCACCCTCTAGTGTGCCACAGGGGGTGAGACAGATAGGTTTTCCTTTTATCCGGGGCATTTCTCTCAACCTGCATCCACGCCCCACGGTGTCGGCCTCCAAGACACCGCCAGAAGGGGACTGCTCTTCCAAATCTCTCCCCCCTACTTCCCGCAGGCTGGGGCAGGCCCTGTACACCAGCCTCTCTACATGCCCTCAGGCTGGTCAGTACCCAGGTGCTGGTCCTGAGAATGCCATTCTGATTGGTCCGGTTGCGGCAGCCACGGTCCAATCAGATATGGTCAAAGGGGTGGAGCCAAGGTATCAACAGGTGGAGGAGCCTTAGGGAACCTTAGGCCTGGAGGACTCCCTCAAATGCCCAGCGTGCTTTATGCCCACTCTGCCCCTCTCTGCTCAGACTTCCTTCCCCTTTTGAAAGTCACGTTACTTTTTTTTTTCTTTTTGAGACCAGGTCTCGCTATATTGCCCGGAGTAGTCCTGATCCCATGGACTCAAGTGATCCCCAGCCTCAGCCTCCCAGGTAGCTGGGATTACAGGCGCCCACCACCGCACCTGGCTGCTTTTTCGAGAACCAAGTCTCACTGTTTCCTGAGGTAGTCTCGAACCCGTGAACTCAAGCGATCCCTGGCCTCTTGCCTCCCAGCACTGGGATTACAGGCGCCTGCCTCCACGCCCAGCTTACAGTTACGCTACTTTTGGCTCAGCGACTCCGCGTGGCAGGAATGCCTCCCCTGGGTCATCATGGCCACCAACCCCAGGCGTCCCAGCTGGGCAGGACAAGCTTCCAAGCATGTCCCCTGGACGCTGCCCGCCTCCCTGGCATGTGCCACTGGGTACACTTGGAAACCAAGCCCAGGCTGCTGGGGGATGGCCTGACCCTGGGAGGGCACTTCTGGACCCCCATTTTTTTTGCTGGGGCAGGGAGGGGTGGGTGCGTCCAGATTAACAGGTTGTCATTGGCCTTCGGAAGCACCT
>PVHY01030586.1:0-13307 GCA_004024945.1 Uropsilus gracilis
AAATTTATATATAAATTTCACATCATTGTAATCCCAGGGATCCACCCTCCCCACCATTCTCCCCCCTTTCTCCCTGCCTGAAGGTGTGTGCTTCAGTTTGGTGCTTAGCTTGTTTTGACTTTTCCTCATGGCTTTTGTTTCTTTTTCCCTATATCCCATATATTAGTGAAACCATTTGGTTTCTGTCTTTTTCTTTTTGACTTGTTTCTGCTAATATGATTTCTTCTAAGTACATCCATGTTATCATAAAATCATCAAATTTGTCATTTTTAATTGATGAGTAATGTTCCATTGTGTATATGTACCACATTTTTTTTATCCAGTCATCTGTTTTAGGGTACCTAGGTTGCTTCCAAGTCCTTGCAAATATAAATAGTGCGCAGTAAACATCCGAGCACAGGTGTCCCCATCGCCCTTTCTACAAGGGGATCTCCACAAGGAAACTCTTCCTTTGAATAAACTCCACTTTCAGTTTAAGCTTGCCAGAATCACTTCCTCTTGAAACCAAATATGCCATGTAAAGCATGTTGCCCTCTGTTTACCCAACTTTTCTTTTTAAGTGTCTTTTAAGACATTTTCTTCACATAAATCCTCTGCATTTTTTGCTCAGTTCATTCCTTAGATACATTTCAGGTATTTTGCTCTTTACAGTGATTGTATCTTTATTGTTGTCCCCTTTACATCCTAAATTCTGCTTTCATCATTTAAGACTGCCAAATATCAGTGCCTTGTGTGACATTAGTTTTTCAGATGTGCTCCAAGATGATATTTCCGCTAGATAGATTTTTTTAGTTCTATACTTTGAATTGTTCCAATGATGAGTCATCTGAGAATGATGATGATTCATCTGATGGAAATGAGACACAATCCCAAAGAAATAAAGAATTTGCTATAGTCTGGTTTTAAAAGTCTTATGTATGAATAGGAATATTGGGTCTCCATTAATATTTAGCTGATACTAGAACAAAAAATGAGAAAAATGTTTCAGTAAGACCAATTTTTCAGATATGAAACAATTGAGGGAATTATTTGGATGAACATTTTGGCTATAGTAGATAAAAATTAAAGATAAATTGATATCTTATTCAATACGGGCTCATAATTTTTTATCCAAATTCTTTGAACCAGGTGAGTTTCAGAAGTCAGAACTGCTGGTGTTTTATAGTACCTCAGCAGGGTCTGGAGCAATGTCTTTTAATCAAATGTTAATATTCATATAAAACATTAGCATTAAATCTAAATAGAAAAAATGAAAAATATGTGAATTGTGTAATAACCACACATTCGATCAGGTCAGATTTGCCACAAACTTGTTTTTACAACTTTTTTTGAATTTGGAGATTTAAGATAATGGTTTATAGACTTTTTGCAAGTAAATAGGTTCAGATGGCAATATTTGACCAGTTATGGGAGTCAATTGAAGAGTTCTTTGAAGTTCTAACTGTGGTAGTTTTGTGGTTTAGGGTGGTTAGTCTGAAGGCAGAAGATCACACTTTTAGAAGAACAAAATATAGATTTTGAATCAATTATTTAATAAGGACCAACGACCATTGTTATTTTAGTCATTATAGTGTATGATATTTGGTTGAAAGAAATTATAATAAACTCTAGTACTTCTAGAAAATCTTTACATAAAACCACCATGTTTTCTCTTAAGCTGATCGATGAAGAGATGTTGCCCTGCAGTCTTCATCTTTTATATCTAGCACATAGAAACATTTCTAAAGAACCTATCACAGATGTTTCAGTTGAGTCACTAAAAGTATCAAAATTAGAGAAATTATTCAGTTATCATGTACAGTGAATGCTTACTCTGTATCAGCCTGTGCTAGGTGCTGAGAAGATAGTTTGCTGAGAAAGAAATGCATAAATAGGATATTACAATACTGTATGGTAGTGATAGAATAAGTACAGCGTGTATGGAACATGATACTCTGGGATAAGGGAAGGACTGAATGTAAAGTAAGCTGGTGAATTGGGGAGAGAAATAGAAAATCTAATGCTGGTTTTTAGAATGTGGTTCATGGAACAACAGTTTCAGCATCAACTGGGAACTTGTCAGAAATGCATATTCTTAGACCCTATTCTAGAACTACGGAGTAAAAGCTCTGGATTAAGGGCTGGCATGGTGCCACGTGGCTCTAAACGGCAGCCTAGGAAGCCGCGGCCGGGGCCAGGGTTTGCGGTTTGAGTCTCGCCGGGGCCACGTAGCAAGACCTAGTCCCCAAAAAATAGCTAGGCATGGTGGCACGCACCTGTAATCCCAGCTACCTGGGAAGCTGAGGCTGGAGATGCTTGAGTCTGTGGTACCCCGGGCAACGTGAGCCTTTGATTCCACAGGCAAAAATAGCGAGACCTAGTCTCAAAAAAAGAAAACAACAACAACAACAATAACAACAACAAAACCCTCGGATTAGCTTGGCACTCTATACTTGCTTTACTCTCCAGGTGATTCTGCTGCATACTAAAGTTTGAGAACTACTGTTCTAAATAGCAGGTTTGAAAAAATCGGAAAGCAATAGGAAATGAGATCAGACAGTGGGTGGAGATGGTGATGGTAAAGGCACATCATAAAGAGACTTAGTCACAATTTAGGACTTTTAATTCCATATTGAGTGAAATGGAAAACCAGAGGGGAGTTTTAAGGAGAAAGATAAAATGATCTATTTTATTTTTAAATGTATCTCTTCACAGGGTAAAAAATTTGAGAAGGCATGAGATGATAGTGACTTGAACAAAGGTAGCTGAGGAGGAGGTAATAAGTAGTATGAGTATTAATATATTTTCTAGTATTTGATTAATTGGATGTTCTAGTGAATCAGATGTGGGATGTGAGAGGAGTCAAGAATGGTTTCAGTGTTTGGGCTGAGCAAGAAGAAGAATGGAATGACTATTTTTATGAAATTGAGAAAATGAAGGAAAAGCAATATAGGGTCAGCAGTTCAATTTTGGACTTGTTGAGAGGGCAATGTCATATAACTTAAATATGTATATGTGTGTAGAGTTGGTGTTGGCATGGGCTAGATATATAAATTTGGAAGGCAATAGCATTTAGAGGATATTTAAAGTCATGGACTAGATAAGAATTCCAAGTTAGTATATGTAGATAGAGAAGAGAGGTCATCCAATTTTTAGAGATTAGGAAAATAAGGGAGCACTCTACAAAGAATACAGAGAAGGACTTACCAACAAGGTATGACAAGGCCGGGCACGGTGGCTCGTGCTTGTAAGCTTCAGCCTATGAAGCGGCCGGGGCTAGGGATCACGGTTCAAGTCCCGCCTGGGGCCCGTAGCAAGACCTAGTTCCAAAAAAAATAGCTGGGTGTGGTGGTGCGCACCTGTAATCCCAGCTACCTGGGAAGCTGAGGCTGGGGATTGCTTGAGTCTGTGGTACCCTGGGCAACAAGAGCCTGCGGTTCCATGGGCAAAAATAGCAAGACCTAGTCTCAAAACAAAAACAAAAACAAAAAAAAAACAAAAAAAACCCAAGGTATGACAAGAACCAAAGAGGGGAGCATCTTGGAGATCAAGTGAAGAAAGTTTTTCAGGAGGAACAGTTAGTCAAATATAGCAGTTGCAACTGATAGGTAAAACAAGGTGAAAACTGAGATGTGTCCTTTTGATTTCACTGCATAGAGGTCATTGGCGGGTTTGATAAAGTGTAATTTTGGTGACACACAGAACCTAATTGGAGTGGATTCAAGAGAGAAAGGAGGTACAGTGGAAAATAAGTATAGACAATTCTTTGGAAGAAATCTAATCAGCAGAGAAAAGATATAAAAAAAGAGGCAATAGCTTGTCTCTAAGAACAATGGCAAAGTCATACTCTTTTATAGAGTTTTAAATACTTGATATGATGGCTTTGTTAATGTATCTCTATTAGCCAGAGGAAGTGATTATGCTGGCTAAAATCTTAATTTTCAATGCTATGAAACAATGTTATTGAAAATGAATAATTCACTATTTTAAGAATATTGGGTGTCAGATTTTAATTTTTCTGATTTTTTAAATTCTATAAATTTGTATAAACACTTCAAATGTAGAGTAACATTATTATATGCTTTAAGTTTTAAAAAGAAATACAGAAGTAAAACCAGTTTTTGTAATTGTTTGCCAATTGGAATAATATGATATTATTGGTTGTAATTCTACTTTTAATAGACTAGACTCTTAAAAGGTACAGATATAAAAACTAGAATGGGGAGGAGTGTCTATGAGGCAGGAGTTTGGGGCTTTTCTACTATATAGGTGAAAGGTAGGTAGAACCAATTTGCAAAACTACTAGTTATATATAACATTTATTTGTCAAATTACCTTTTTCCTGTATATACATATATATATATATATATATATGTATATATATATATAACATATCCTTGTATTCCCTAGGGATCACCCCATCTTCCCTCCTTGACCACTCCCTCCCATCTCCCACCCCCCCTTCCAGTTGTGTGCTCTAGTTTGGTTGTTAGCTTGTTTGAATTTTTTCTCCTGGCCTTTTGCTTGTTTTTCCTATATCCCATATACTAGTGAAACCTTTTGGTTTCTGTTTTTTTCTTTCTGACTTCTTTCCGCTAATATGATTTCTTCTAGGTACATCCATGTTATCATAAATTCATCAAAGCTGACATTTTTAATTGATGAGTAATATTCCATTGTGTATATGTACCACATCTCTTTCACCCAGTCATCTGTTTTCGGACATTTTGGTTGCTTCCATGTCCTTGCAATTATAAATAGTGCTGCAGTAAACATCCGAGCACAGGTGTCCCTTTGTATAAGTACTGAGGTCTCCTTTGGGTAGATTCCCAGAAGAGCAATTGCTGGGTCAAATGGTAGTTCCATTTTCATTAGTTTGAGGGTCCTCCACATAGCTTTCCATAGTGGCTGGACCAGTTTCCCACCAGCAGTGTAAGAATGTTCCTTTCTTTCCACAACCCCTCCAACACTTGTTGTTGCCTTTTTTGATAAGGGCCATTCCTTCTGGTGTAAGGTGGTATCTCATTGTGGTTTTGATTTACATTTCCCTAATTGCTAGCGACATTGAGCATTTCTGTCAAATTACTCTTAACACATTGAGCTAACCTGCCCAAGCCCTGCAGTTTATAAGTGGTAGAGTTAGGATTTGAACTCAGGCAGTCTGACTCAGGAGCCCAGAAGCTTCACCATTACCCTCAACACATAAAGAGAAAGAAATAGACACAAGAAATGGCAAGAGTACTGCATAGAATGATTTAAGCAGAAAAAGAAGTTATTATAAAGACACAGAAAATCTGGGAGCCTCCCTAAATACAAGAGCAGGACCAGGGCAAGCTCTCAGGAGGGTGAATTGGCAATTCATCAGGAACTAGATACACTGTTTTCATTCCCAAATGACAAACTCCACGTGGTTTATGCTATATTGTTTGGGGCCTCTACAGACAAAATATTTTATCATGAATCATGTCTTTTTCCATAATATACAGAAGCATATAACAGGTACCAAAAGCAGACTGGCTTCAGGTAGAATGGAAGCAACACCAGCAACATCAAATCTGAAGATTTGATTTTTGTTCATTCACAAAACTTTGGCGGATGATTAATAGGTATGTTGATAGATGATAGATATGTTCAATACGTTTACATTCTTGGTTGGTATATATATATATATATATATAAATATATATATAAACTTAATTTTAGCAATTTGTAGTAAATTATAAATTTTAAAAATACATAGGTTACTATATGTCATTTATACCTCAATAAAGCTGAGCTAGTCTTCCAAATTACAAAGAATACATAGCCAGGACTACAGGTTCTCAAAGATCTTTTAGCAGAATGTGGGGCCCAGATGTAGAAACATACAACTCACAGTAGAGCGGGAGAAGCCAGAACAGATGATGTGTGGTCCCTTAGATTCCTTTTCTAGAATATTACCTTTTTTTTTTTTTTTTTTTTTTTTTTTTTTTTTTTTTTTTTTTTTTTTTTTTTTTTTTTTTTTTTTTTTTTAGAGTAGGTCTCGCAATTTTTGCCTGTGGAACTGCAGGCTCACGCTGCCGAGTACCACAGACTCAAGCAACCCCCAGCCTCAGCTTCCCAGGTAGCTGGGATTACCAGCATGTGCCACCACGCCCAGCTATATTTTTTTGGAACTAGGTTCCTACTATGTGCCCCCAGCGAGACTCGAACCGCGGTCCCTAACTCCAGCCGGGGCTTCCTAGGCTGCCGCTTACAAGCATGTGCCACCATGCCCAGCCTTAGAATATTACCTTATCACTTCTCAGCCTTTTGGCTAAGATCAAGTGTAGAATGTTAACCTTAAAGGAAGTGGGAAAGATTGAATAATGTTACCTGTCCCGTGAGAGTCTTATTTATTCCCTTTTTTAAAGTTGCCTTTGAGGGTAAAATAAATACCTACATGATCAATAGAAAATATAATACTATACTCTCTGGGGTTCTTGCTTTCAAGATGATCAGGAAAGGGATGAACAATGGTCATGCCAAAAAGGGCCACGGCCATGCGCAGCCTATTCACTGCGCCTGATGTGTGCCCAAGGACAAAACCATCAAGAAGTTTATCATTTGAAGCATAGTGGAGACTGCAGCCATCAGGGACATGTCGGAAACAAGTGTCTTTGATGCCTACGCGCTCCCCAAGCTGTGTGTGAAATTGCATTCCTGTGTGAGCTGTACCATGCACAGCAAGGTGGTTAGGAATCGGTCTGGTGAATCTGGGAAGGTTAGAACACCCCCACCTCGATTTAGACCTGCAGGTACTACCCCGTGACTGCCTCCAAAGCCCATGTAAAGAAGTTAAGTCCTCAAAGATGGAAAACTCCTCTGGGGAGAAATAAAATGGAAATGACACTTTAAAAAATATGTATCTATATAGTACTATATATGGAAGATAAAGTATACTCAAGTCATGCAGTTTCTTCTACTTACATGGTTGATTCATAAGCCACTAGAAAATCAAATTTTAGGATAATCACTGAAGGTTATTTAAATAAATGATTCTACACAGAGCCCTAAAAACAACTGAAGGGAAATGTAAATCAAAACCACAATGAGCTACCACCTTACGCTAGTAACAATGGCCCACATCCATAAAAACGGGCAACAAGTGCTGGCGAGGATGTGGAGAGAAGGGGACACTCTTACACAGCTGGTGGGAATGTAAATTGGTCCAGCCACTACGGAAAGCTTTGTGGAGGACCCTCAAACTAATGAAAATGGAACTACCATTTGACCCAGCTATTGCTCTACTGGGAATCTACCTAAGGAGACCTCAGTGCTTGTACAAAGGGACACATGTGCTTGGATGTTTATTGCAGCACTATTTATAATTGCAAGGACATGGAAGCAACCGAAATGTCCAAAAATAGATGACTGGATGGAAGAGATGTGGTATATATACACAATGGAATATTACTCCTCAATTAAAAATGACAAATTGGATGATTTTATAACATAGATGAACTTAGAAGAATTCATATTAGCAGAAACAATCAAAAAGAAAAAGAAACCAGATGGTTTCGCTACTATATGGGACATGGAAAAGATAAACAAAAAGCCAAGAAAAGCCAAAACAAGCCAACAACCAAATTAAAGTACACAACTTGGGGGGTGGTGGGACAGGGTGGGAATGGTCAGGGAAGGGGGGTGAACCCCAGAGATCACAAAGATGTGAAATTTATATATAAATAAATTATTGGAAAAAAAAAAACAACTGAAAAGATTTATTTTTATAATCCAATGACTAAGGACCCTTTCTTGTTTCCTTTTTGGTTTGTGAAAGTTGTTTAAATATATGCAGAACATTGTTTATTTTTCTAGTGTTGATGTCGGTTTAACAGAGAGGCTTGAGATTTCCCAGAAGAATACTTCTGAGTTTTATTTCCATTTCAAAAGCTGTAAGAACTGTACTAACCATGATGGAGTTCTATTAAAGACACCTTGTCAACTTCAGTTATCAGTCATGGAAATAGAGTTTCCTGTCTTGTGTCCTGTTTACACCCATGTTTCTAGGGTCATTCTATTCAGTTTTTTAAAAGACTTATCAACTACAAACTCTTTACCATTACCACTGAGGCCTGCCATGATCTGGCTGATTCCTGCCTATTTTCCCCCTCATTTTCTCCTTCCTTGCACTCCTTGATCACTTTACTCCATCCACATTTGTCTCCTTCAGGTCCTCAAATACTGAAGTTTTCTGCTACTTCTCAGCCTTGTGCATTCTGTTTCCTCTGCCCTGAGTACCCTTCTCTTTGAATGGCTAACTTCTTCTGGGTTTCATCTTATGCATTAACTCTTTAACTCCTTATTTTTTTTGATTGATCGCTTATGATGTTCCAGGCCTGGTCTAGATGCTCTGCACAGAGCAGTGAACCAAAAATCCCTGTCCTCAGAGACTTCACTGATTGCCTTGATGAAGAGCCTCCTTGTCCGAGCTTCCCATGTTATTGTTCATCTTTCACCCTTGTTTGTGTCCCTTTTTTAGTTTGTAATTATTTAACTTCCATGCTGTGTGTCCTCTTGCACAGTCAAATGTAAGCTCCATGATGACTGGGTCTTATCTGTTTGTTTGCTATATAGTTTTAGGGTATATAAATGAATTAATAAATTTGAATTTATTATTATATGTCTGTTTTGGGACATTTATTGTAAATCTATATCAAGAAATTTTTTTTCTACTCACTTGATTTTGTCTCATTTAAAGTTAAAGTCATGGCCAAAGAATAGCAAGTGAAATAATTTATTTAATAGGCTCATACATTTATTTTCTGTGTAACGTCTCAAAGAACTTATGTCATGTATACGAATGTTATGAATAACATATCTTACAAGTTCTGCAAATATTATGAAATACTTAGATCAATGTATTTTTCTTTATTTAAATAATATTGAAAATATTTACATAGTTATAAACTTTAGCATTAAAAGGAGGCTCATATTAATCCTTAAATTATTATCTCCCTTAATCCTCACAATAGTTGAAAGAGGAATTATCCTCATTTTACTATTATAGGAACTGATGGTCTAGAAAGTCAAGTGAATTGCTCCAGGGCAAGTAATAGGTAGTGAAATGAGGACTCAGGTCCAAGTCTCTGGACTTCTTGAACATCTATTACACTTTCTGGACAATTCTGTCTAAGAAGGCAATTTTTAACAGACTTCTTGATTTGCTTGGATCTAGAGCAAGGGGAATTAGCTGACTAATTTTTAGGACTTGATGATTCCATTTCCACTGTAGTGTTATTTCTGTGGGAGCCAGATCCCTGGACCATACTGAACATACTCTGCTTTTCAGATACTCTTTTCTAAGCTTACAGTGCTGACTAATCCTCTTCAAGGTTGAAATACTCTTTTTTTAGACATTGTATTAGTCAGAATTCCTCTGGTTGTGATAGAGTCCCTGCTCAGATAAGCTTAAGCACAAAATGGAATTGTTTGACTCACGTCCTGGAAAGTTAAGAGAAGGACTTGACTTCCTATATCTTGGCTCAAATGAGATCATCCTCCAGATTTCTTTGTCTCTGTCTGTGTACCCCATCCTCCACAACTTTAGACTCTGCTTAATTATTGTGTCTTGACCTTATTCATTCCTGGAGAAAGATACTTACTGGAGACTTCTTTGGTTTCTTATTTTTCAGAACAATATCAGTTAACATAAAGGCATATCTAAAATTAGTTGCCTTATTTTCTGGGTTTTCTGAGGAGTAATCCTTTTTTCATAGGATGACATAAAAATAGGATATGAAAGAGGTACTTTCTGTTGTTGGAGATGCACACGCCAAAGCTGTAGGATTTGTAAGCTATGTTGTAACTGAGACAAAAGGAAAAAAATCAATAAACTAATTCTGTCTTCGTTTACAATCTGATGTTTTGGTCATCATGAATTTTTTGTTTTAATTTTGGTTTTTAAATTATTATTTATCTTGATGAGTTTTTTTTATTTATCTTAAATTTTGCACTAGTAGTGTCTCACTTGCCTGGCTTCCTCACCCTAGTCCCAGTCCTGCCATGAGGAATCAGTTTTTTAGTGTCTTCAGAGGGTGGCATGGTATCTGTCTCAGAGCAGGTGCCCAGTACATGTTTGCAAAGCAAAAAGATTCATGAATAAGTTCAATCATGTTTAGTTACTGAGATATATGATACAGCTACTTTTGGTTCTATCATATCTTTATATAAAAAAGTGCACATTTTATAAATGCATGTTAAACAATTCATAAGAGACTGAATGATAAATCAGGATGTCAGATTAAATATTTATAGTTGGAAATGTGAGACAGTAAAGTTGGAGAGAAAGTTAAAAGCATGGGAAGGTTACTAGTATTTTCTTGATCTCTTACACTAAGTTTATACTATCCATACACTATGTGAGGTCTTTTGTATATGTCATTTCATTTTATGCTCACAAGCATATGAAGTTACTTTTTTTATACTATTTAAACAAGGAAGCTGAGTCTTCCTTGTGAATAACTTTCTCAATAACTTAGTGACAGAAGAAATTTTAATTCAGATCTTTCTGACTATAGTGGTCTTATTCTGGCCATTATGTATGTTGGGAATAACACACACACACACACACACACCAATTTATAACTGTTTGAGAAAAAAAAAGGGCTTTATTGGAGTTATTGAGATGCTCTTCAGAGATATCAAATGGGATCAGAGTTTTGTGCCACACCAATTCCAGAATCAATGAAAAAAACAAGTGAGAAGAACAAGCCCTCACCATTTATCAGAGTGATTATTAGTTGCAGGGCTAGCAACTAGAGGAATAATGAGACACCAGCCTATCTTCCACTACCCCACTAAACAGCAAGCAGAAATGCTTGTCATAGGCTAAAGAAGGAGATGTTGAGGCCAAGGGAGAGAGAGCCATGTTGCCTCAATAAGCTCCTCACCACGAGGAAAGACAGGAAACACCCACACATGTCATGATGAGTTTTTAGATTACTAGGGATAAATGTACAATCTGGAAAACTTTCCAAGGGTTAAACAGGCTAAATTCAAAAGGAATGAAAATCAGTGTGGTCTGAGTTTGCTCTTGGTAACATGACTGGAAGATGATGTAACCATTATCTCCTAAGATCTGAGGAAAAGTGATGCCGAGAAAAACTTTTCCAAGTGAAACTACAAAATGGTTACTTTTTTTTGGTCTATAGTTTCAAAAATTTTACCATTCACACATCTGTATTGAAATGATCATTTGGAGATATACATTATCAATGTGAATAACAATTGCAGGAAAAAAGATGTAGAAGGAACTAATGTGAAGGGAGACTAGGTAGGCTTGAAGTACAGTTTAGTCTGATTTACTGCTAATTACAGTGGATGCAGTACCTCCGAAGTTATATCAAATAACACCCATTTCAGTCCTAGGTAATTATTTAGGGTTTTCATCACCAACAAACTTACCTTCAATAAAGATAATCATAAATTTTGTTGGTTTTAATCGTAAATTTTGTTGGGTACAAAGGACTCTTCTAACTCAGAATTAAGCTCGGGAATGTGGTTTATTTATTCTCTTGTCGCTGATAAGGTTCGAGTTACAGAGGTCATGTTTGCAAGCAGAAGTAATTACATGATGTTTACTCATCACTGTGTTTACCACCTGCAAAAGTTTGAATTAAAAGGTGTTCTGTCTCATTGTCATATAAAGGTGGCTACAGTAGAGTGTTCTGTGAAGTCAAACTGGTCTGGGTTTGAATTATGACTCTAGTATGAATTTGAAAAACATTTTACCTCTCAGAACCTCAGTTTATTTCCATAGAAGGGTAATAAGACTTAACTCTCAGTATTGTATAAGGATATCAGAAATTAGCATGTGTGAAGTAGTAAAGTAGCACAGTGTACCAAGAGTTTCAACCCTGGTCACGCTTCTAGGCATCCAGGGGGCTTTAAAAAAAAAAAAAAAAACTGTTGGTCCTCAACTCCCACCCATAAGGAGTTGGTTTCACTTGATCCCAGGTTGGCATATTGTGAAAGCTTCCCAGGTGATTCTAAGTATTGACAAAGTTGAGGAAAACTGACAAAATTACATATAGTTGATACAAAATAGTTACCCATAAGTGGTAATTTTTAAAAAATTGGAAAAAGTTGTTAACAGTAGATTTAACTTGAAGCAAATGAGGCCTAAGTTTCAGGATCCCTCTCTGGCACAGGCTCTTTCAAAAGCTCATTGAGGTCTCCTTGGAGTGAGGGAAAGATGTCCATAACCCTAGGTGGGCTGTGCTGCCTGTGCTGTCTAATTCTCTACTACTTCCTGCTTCTTATCACACTGCAAAAAGAATTTTAGATAATACAGAAGAACAAAGCTAAAAATTTTTCCCATGTGAAGATCTCCACATCCTCCACAAATAAGTAATATAATTTTACTAGTTTTGAAACCAACACCCAGAGATTATATGATCTGCTTCAAATCAGCCAATAGTAGCAGCAGTGCAGTAATAGTATCCACCAGTCTTATCTTACACTGCCATACCTATGCACACTCATACTCTCTTCTGAGTAATTATGCAGGTCTGTGCTGGGTACGTGTGCATAAACTCCAGATGATGGTGCCACTGGCCTTTCAGTACTTTCCCCTTTCTGTGTAATCGATATGTCCACAAGCCTTTCTGGTGTGTGACCTCAAAACAAGGTCATGCAGTGTTGGCCGCCAGACGCAAGGTACGAGAAATGACGAGAAGAGATTGCCCAGTTAAATGGGCATATGAACCATGAGACAACTTTATTAACAGAAGAAAGGGGTATTTATAGGGACACAGGGTGAGGGCCCGCTGAATTTTAAAGAAGACAAACTTGAGAGACAATTAACATTTTAAAGTTTAAGAGTAATTGAGGAAGGGGGAGTGTAGGCAGATGGTCGCTATCTCTGATTTTGGGAGGGCCAATGGCGCTACTGCATTTTTAGGAGGTTATTTTAGTAAATTAGTTTCAAGTTTTTTAGGGATGGATAGGGAGAGAGGTTTTTTTTAATTTTTTCTGGAATGACCCTTCTGGTTTGCAAATGGCGCAAGCGAGGTCACTTTAAAAAAAAATTGTAAATCAACTACAAAAAACCCTAAAAAGCCAAAACTTTGTCCAAAGTATAAAAAAAAAAAAATCACTGAGCAAACAAATGCCGTTCTAAAAACTTTACTCCATCCCTTGCAAAAAACTCCCCAGGGGGCAGCCTTCAGCCCAGCCCCCCGATAAAATAAAACAATCCTCGAAAGTCTCCCCAAAAAAGCCAGCTCCTGCTCAGCTTTCCTCAATGCCCCACGTTAAGCGCCAATGCAGCTTGGTATCCAAATCACAGGTTTAAGCCCATAGAA
>PVHY01030587.1:0-13315 GCA_004024945.1 Uropsilus gracilis
AGCCTCAGCTTCCCAGGTAGCTGGGATTACAGGCGTGCGCCACCACGCCCAGCTATTTTTTTTGGAACTAGGTCTTGCTATGGGCTCCAGGCGGGACTTGAACCACCATCCCTAGCCCTGGCCACTTCATAGACTGAAGCTTACAGGCAGGAGCTACTGTGTCCGGCCCTCCCAGCTGCTTTTTCGAGAGTAGGTCTCGTTATGTTGTGAGGCAGGCTCAAACCCATGAACTCAAGCTATCCCAAGCTTCTTGCCTCCCAGTGCTTGGGCCACAGGCGCCCGCCACCATGCACGGCACCACTAGCTGCCTAAACAGTAGATAAGGCAGGTAGAAAAATAGATAGTAGGGGCCAGGCATGGTGGTGCATGCCTGTAGGTGGCAGCCTAGGAAGCCACGGCTGGGGCCAGGGATTGCGGTTCGAGTCCCACCAGGGGCACGTAGCGAGACTTAGTCCCCAAAAAATAGCTGGGCATGGTGGCGCGCACCTGTAATCCCAACTACCTGGGAAGCTGAAGCTGGGGATTGCTTGAGTCTGTGGTACCCTGGGCAACGTAAGCCTGTGGTTCCATGGGCAAAAATAGCGAGATGTAGTCTCAAAAAAAAGAAAAAAGAAAAGAAAAATAGATAATAGCTAGGCAAATGGATATAATATGTAGATAATATGACACAAGGTATGATATATAATCTCTCTCTCTCTCTCTCTCTCTCTATATATATATATATATATATGATAATAGATCTTTCTCAGGCTCCCAGACTGATCTCAGAAAGAAGAAGCAAGAGACCAGTCAGTCCAGCCCTGATTATAACTGGCCCTGTGTAGGATTAGAATTGTCACCTCGTCCTCAGAGGACCCCCATTTTCCTATTTGAAGACTGAACAACTTACCAGGAGTTGAAGAGCCTAGGTGAAGCGTGTACCAGGGGTATTGGCAAATACACTTATGCAAATAAAGTCATTTCTGGGCAAGATCTGGATTTATTCTTAGAATGAATGTTGAACAAGCAATTTTGTCCACAGGGGCATCTGAAGCTGGGAAAGGGGACGTACATCCCCATTCTTCCATTACAGACTCTCCCCTCCCCAAGATATTGCAGGCTTAGCTCCAGACCAGAGATCAAGAAGACCTAGAGACAGCCAGTGTTTTGTCTGAAGTCACATAGCAAGGTTGTCATGAAGCCAGAACTTGATGCATTATCTTTCTTGACTCTGAATCTCACTCCACTGGTCCAGCCTCCCCAAATGAGACGATTTTTTATTTTTTGAGAATAGGTCTCACTATGTTGTCTGGTTTGGTCCTGATCTTGTGGCCTCAAATGATCTCCAGCCTCAGCTTCCCAGGTAGCTGGGGTTACAGGTGCCTGCCACCATGTCCAGCTACTTTTTCGAGACCAGGTCTTGCTATGTTGCCCTGGGGTAGTCTTGAACTCGCGAACTCAAGCAATTCCAGGCCTCTTGCCTCCTAGAGCTTCAACTACAGGTGCACGCCCGGCTTCAAATGAGATAATTTTATAAAAATAACCCAGACTCACATAATAACAAGGTTACCCTTCATTCAAGTCTCTATAATCTTCCCTGGGAAGATGACCTGGGAACACAGCTTGATGCTAGTATGTCTTCACTGCCTCTCCCACGCTCACCCAGCTCTCCTGGTTAACCGAGAGGGCAAGGAGTCAGGGTCAGGCAGGGATGGAGCCCCAAAACTAGCTCCAGTACCATAGCCCCACTTCTCTGCCTCTCTGTCTCCATGGTTACCACATGTTTATGGCCAGTGATTCAATCCCTCCTCTACAGCAGTGAAACAAGATTCCCTTTTCAGATCAATCAAAGGATAATAATAGACGACATGATATGTTATTATGATTAAGATTACACTGATGGTTCTGGAAGGACAGTCATTGAGGAAATACTTCCCCAAAACCAGCTGACCACCCGAGCCCTCAAGTTCAGCTAGGCCGCTGGTTCTGTCCCCTTCTGCACCCCTCCCAGTCAGGAATCGGTGCGTGTGTGTGGGCTCCAAGGCCACAAGGAGATTCAGTTCTTCTCTGTGGTCGTGGGTAGGATGGGAGGCCACGTATAGAACCTTGCGTTCAGGGCAGGGTGGCACATGCCTGTAGGTGGCAACCTAGGAAGCCACGGCAGGGGCCTGGGATCGCGGTTCAAGTCCTGCTGGGAGCACGTAGTGAGACCTAGTACCAAAAAAATATAGCTGGGTGTGGTGTCGTGCACCCATAACCAAGCTACCTGGGAAGCTGAGGCTGGGGATTGCTTGAGTCTGTGGTACCCCGGGCAACGTGAGCCTGCGGGTTCCATGGGCAAAAATAGCGAGACCTAGTCTCAAAAAAAAAGAAAAAAAAAAAAAACAACAAAAAACCAACCTTGCATTCAGGTCCTATAAGGAAGCCAGGTCGACCCCAGAAACTGGGCCCAGGTCTCGGTTCTCAGTGTTGACTCCTGACTGAAGTGTTGTGACAGGAACGCTCCCTCTGTAACCGGAGCTCCTCAGCAGAACAGGGACAGAGGTGGCCTCCATCTCCCTCAGGCGGAGCCTCCTTGGCCAGTAGCCATCACACCCTGAGCAAGGCAGCGGCTCAGGCTGATCCGATCTGAGCACGAGTGGAATAGCTGGGCTCCAAACCCAGTGAGCCAGAAGCAGGACCGGCTCCCGTCAGCCCTTGGCCTTCCGGGGCTCCCAGAGATGCCGCGGGCCACAACGGCCTCTGGGTCTGGCGCGCCCCCTGCAGAACATATGTGGAACTCCTCCCCGGTCCCGGCACCTGGGCGCCTCGCCTTGGCTTCCATCTGGTCGACATCCAAATTGGAATATGGCCGGAACAGGTGCACCATCTGCCACAGGCTCTCAGAGGTCTGCACTGGCAACACGATTTACAATGTGTCAGCCTCATGACACAGCACTTTTCCTGCTCCGGGCGGTTCTGCCGTGAGAAAGTTCTTCTTTCCCCTTGACCTTGATGGTTTCCTAGGTGTTCCCTCACATTGCTCAAGTTTTGCTCTTTGGATCACATCTAACCAGTCTGCTCACTTTTCATTGTCAGTCTTTTCCCCGACTCATCTCCCCTCAGTGTCTTCAAGCTTCCCTCACTGTCCTGCCTGAGTTTAGAAAGAGGCCCTCAACTTTCCTCACCAGTGGGAAGGGCATCGTCATCCTTCAAAGGTTGTCGCAAAAAATTAAAATAATGCCAATAATAATAGCTCAGACACTTGGATCAAGATGGATTTGAACCATGTGAGTTTACCTCTCCAGCTTTCTAAAAATCCAGCAAAAACAAACAAACAAAACAACCCTAAAAAGAACAAAGATGGTTGGGGGAGGGATGAGCACAAAAGATGAAGATGACATGGTGGTAGGAGAACTTTGAGGTAGACAATGATGCAAAAAATATATATGTGTGTTCAATCAATTTAAAATAAAATAGAAAAAAGAAGTTTATGAAAACAATTTGCTGTAATAACAAATACTTTCTATACTTATGGGAAAAAAGACAAAGACAGAAAAAGAGAAAAGCAAATAAGAGAACTGAGAATCAGTGCAGAGGAAGGTGATTTGGACCATACGTAGATGAGAGATTTTAACATTTTTCTGGAACACCAGAATGGTCAAATCACATTTATGGGTATGTGGAAGCAGAGAAGACTGCAGTTCAGATCAAGAAGTAGAGAAACCTCTGTTTCTTTAAGGTGGGCAAATTGTTTTGTTTTATTGGCTGAAGTACTTGCTGATAAAGGCCACCAAAGTCATCTAATTGAATTTTCTCTATCTAGCTTTACTTGCCGGTATTATCTAATTTCCAAAACATTTGATCAAATTTTATTAAATATTTTCCAAGTTGTTTGCAATTCTAGAATTCAATATCCTTCCAGTTGATAAAGTAAAGCTAGATGTGTATATATTTCAGTGTTATTGATAATATGAATTGCTTAATATTACAAAATACTCCTCAGCACCCTTGGGTGACTTCCACAAATAGCATGAACTAGTGAGTATTCTGGAAATAGAAATCGAAACTTGAAAAAAGAGTAAGAAAGATCATGTGTCTCACTGATAGGAAATGATACTTTGGGGTTTGAGAGTCTGTGGTATTTATGCTTTTTGAGAAGGCTTTGATGAGTTCATTTGTTTTTATTCTCTTTTCTCTCACCCAAACCCTCCCTGATTTTGAAATAAATAACCTTCTTTGGCGCAGGCATTGAGACAATCCGTACATCCTCTTGGCTGTCAGATAAAGTCACTTTTTAAAAAAATAGACCTTGTAAAATACTTACATTAAAAAATATTTTATTAAACATTCTTATTAATTAATTTTTGTCTTACATCGATGTAGACCCTGTGGCTCCCCCAAACTTTTTAATTTTTTCTCACATTTTTAATTAATTGCACGCACACATATGTATAATTACATCATTGTCTACCTGGATATTCTCCCATCACCTTAGCACCTGTGAAGCATCTTTATCTCCTGTGCCCTCCCTCTCCCTCGATTTTTCCCTCCTCCCCACTCTTGCTCTATGCTTCAGTCCTGTTGGCTGTTTTAAATTTTTCTTGTCTGTCTGTTTGTTTATTTTCCCTCTATCCCTCATATAAGGGAGATCATCCCACATTTCTCTTATTTCTGGCTTATTCTCACTAACATGATTCTTTCTAGGTCCATCCATGTTGCTGCAAATGACATGTTTGTCTTCTCTGATTGATGAATAAAATTCCATTGTGTACATAGACAGCTTTTTCAGCCATTTGTCTGTCTTATCTCCCAAACTTTAAAAAAAAAGTTTTAAATTCATAACACAGTTGAACGAATGATAGAGACATTTCCACATTTTCCCTCCTCCCACATCTGTAAGTCTCCCCAATTTCCACCCAGGATGAAGTGCTGTTACAAATAAAGAACCTCCACTGACTCATCATTATCACCCAAACAGCCTGTTTTACAGTAAAGCTTCCTCTTGGTGTTCACTTTATGAGTTTCAGCAAATGTTTAATGGCATATCATCACCAGTAGGATATCAGAGTAGTTTCACTGCCCTAAAATTCCTGTGCTCCACCTCTTTATCCCTCCCCTGCCCCAAATACCTGCCAGCCTCTGATCTGTCTTTATCCCCTGTCTTTATAGTCTTGCCGTTTCTTGAATGTGATCTACTAGGAACTGTACAGCATGTGGTCTTTCCAGATAGGCTTTCTTCCACTCATTGAATAATATGCGTTTAAGTTTCCCCCATGATTTTTCCGGGTTTGATAACCCATTTCTGTTCAGTGCTGAATAATATTCTACTGTCTGGACGGACCACTTTTATCCATTCCCTTCCTTCCTTCCTTCCTTCCTTCCTTCCTTCCTTCCTTCCTTCCTTCCTTCCTTCCTTCCTTCCTTCCTTCCTTCCTTCCTTCTTTCTTACTTTCTTTCTTGACTAGGTCTCACTATGTTGCCCGGGGTAGTCTGGGGTAGACTGAAGTGATCCCTAGCTTCAGCTTCCCAGGTAGCTGGGGTTACAGGCATGCACCACCATGCCTGGCTATTTTTTTTGAGACTAGATCTCACTATGTTGCCTAGGGTAGTCTCGAACCCATAGACTCAAGTGATTCCTAGCCTCTGCCTCCCAAGTAGCTGGGATTACAGGCGCATGCCACCACATCCAGCTTATCCGTTTACTTTCTGAAGGACACCTGGGAAGGGAAGGTGGAGCATCTGACCCCAAAGCCAGTTGCTTTCCATTGCAGTACGATCTGCCCAAAGAACAAATCACAGACTGAGGGAGGGTGAAAACCACTGCAGGGAGCCACTACTGATTTCTAAACAGGGTTGGTGATAGCGCCCAGTACCAGGAAATGTGGTAAACCCTGTTCCTCATTTTACCAGTTGAACACCCTGAAGCTGCCTGTGACCTTGGAGAAGGCTCTTTTCTCATCTTTTTTTTTTCTCCCTGAGATCCTGAGACCCTGGTGGTGCAGGACTTACCCTATCCCCTGCTGGGGGGCTCCCCAAGGAGCCAGGCCTTTTGAAGGGCCCTTGGACCCTAGTCCCAGCTCGGCTTGGACCAGGGCCAGTCCTAGAAGACAGGATTTACACATCCCCTCTCCCTGCTCAGGATCCCTGGGAATCTTCCCAGCCTCCACACCCCCCACATAAGGAAGGAGGACAGGTTCCCCAGTCCAAGATCCCTAGACCCCAAGGCCGTGCAATCCCAAGACCCCAGTGGTGCAAGACTTGTTCTCATCCACTTCTGTGTCTGATAGTTGTGTTGATATAAGTCAAATATGTGTGTGTTGTGTGTGTGTAAAGGCTGTATGTGTTGTATGCATTGTGTGTGTGGGTGGGGGGTGTATATATGTGGAGGTATGTATGTGTTATATGTGTTGTGTGGTGTATGATGTAGGTGGTGTGTGTAAGTGGGGGGTGTATATGTGTGGAGGTGCATATGTTGTGTGTGTGGTGGTATATGGTGTAGGTAGTGTGTGTGGGGTATGTATACATGTGGAGGTGTGTATGTATTGTGCATGTTGTGATTTATAGTGTAGGTCATGTGTGTGTGGGTATGCATGTGTTGTGTGTGTGTTGTGGTATATTGTGTAAGTGGTATGTGTGTGAAGTGTGTATGGGTGGAGGTGTGTGTGTTGTGGTATATGATGTAAGTGGTACATGTGTGGGGTGTGTGCGTAAGTATGTATGTTGTATATGTATGTATATGCGTGGAAGTGTGTATATGTTGTATATGTATGTATATGTGTGGAAGTATGCATATGTTGTGTGTGCTGTGGTGCATGGTGTTAGTGGTGCGTATGTATGTGTGTATGTGTGCACATGTGGTTGTGTGAGATGCTGTATGTCATGCAGGCTTGAACAGGCAGGGACTAGCCTTCCCTGGAAGGTTTCAGTGAGTGGCTCTAAGAGTCATCTTGGGCTGGAGGGACCAGATCTCAGGGTGGGGTGTGGAGGAGTGACTCTCACCCTTTGTGCCTTTTGTCTAGCACACTCTACGTGTCATTTGCTTAAGGATCAAGGGCTCCTCCACTCGACCCACCCTTGGGCAGGGCCACTGTGGGATTGCTGAATGTTCCAGATACTCAGCACCATGACTGGGGCATTGCAAGTGCTGCTGCTAACATGCTTCACGGACACTGCACTGGTGTTGGGAAAACATGACATGTTTGTCAGGGGGACCGTTTCCTCGCATGTTGCCTGAACTGCAAGAGCTCCAGCACAGCCCCTCAGGCCCATGTCTGCCCAGCGCCCAGGTGGACCCAAAGAACTGAGCCAGGGCGACTCTCGCCCTCAGTGTCCTGACCTGGGGTTCTCCTGAGCTTTGCCCAGACTCTCCGCTGTTCATGGGATTCAGGGCCAGTGTCCCTTACACAGTGACACCGCACAGCAAGGCATGCTGGGCCAGCTCACTGCCGGGCAAGCTGGGCTGAGACCGGGTTCTCCCCAAAGCAGACCCCGTACAGACTATTTCTTTGGGTGCGGATGCCAGAGGTGCTGCTGGGAGAAGGGGGCTGCGATGCAGGCAGGAAAGAAGCCAATATCGGCCTGTCCATGGTTCCAGGGTCTTCTGTCTGGGTAGAGCAATCCTCAGACGTGTTCTGCCGATTCTCAGGGTCACCAAGAGCTGGTTCCCAGAGGCTTCATGCCTCCGCCCCCCAGGCCTGCCCCACACAGGTGGCAAGTGGCAGAGCCCCTGGGGAGACGTGCAGGATGCTGGGGTAGCAGCCTGCTGCGGAGGGAAGCCTACAGGTTGGCACCTCCACCTGGTGTCCTAGCTAGCCCTTCCCACCCTGCCAGGCTAGGACACAATGCTCTGAGTCACCTGACAAACGTGAGGGAAAACTTTATTGCTCCCAGCGCGTCATGTGAATGTCACCCACCGCGATGGGACACGTCATACAAAAAGCACAAACTACTGTACAGTTGTGGCGACCGCCTGAGAGCTCACTGCCGACACGTCCAGGCCTGGTGGGCGCATTTCACGGGCAGCAGCTGCATTTGTCTGAGCCCCCCTTGCAGATGCAACCCCGGGCACACTTGGCACAGCCCGGCGGGCAGCAGGGACAGCAGCCTGCAGTGGGGGGAAGAGATGGACAGATCAATTTGGGACCAGCCCCCCATCTTGTAATGCCCTCACCTCCCCTAGAAGGAGAGAAAGGACAGGCCCTGAGTTTCCATCCACAGCAGCAAAAGCCCTTGTGGTGCTAGAGCTGATGTCCCCAAGGTCAGTGCGATCTTAGCACCTTCCCAGCATCCCTGGGGGCTGGGCAGCTGGGGATGAGTGAGCCCACTTTACAGATGAGGAAACTGAGGCCCGGAAGTAACAGGTGTCACAGCGATGGCAGCTGTGGATCAAAACCAGATTGCCAGGCTCTGAGCCAGAGCTCTGTCCCCACCCTGGTGCTATTCCCACAGGAGGCCTAGGGCATCTCCAGGGTCATCTAGAGCCCAGCAGAGGCCCAGGGAGGGGGAGGGGCTTGGCCAAGCTCACTGGACCATGTCAGAACCGAGATTCAGGCCCAGGACTCAGGCCTGCAGGCCACGACTCTTTACCACCCATGGGGCAGGGTACAGCCTCCTTGGGGTCCTGTTCCTACTCCAAAGGCCCCCAAAAACATTCCTGGGGAGCTGCCATCCAAGGGAGTCCAGCTTCATTCCAAATAATGCTCACACAGGTAAAAGGCACCCAGGACACCCAAACCCTTCACAGCTAGAAGAAGGGGAAGGGGAAGGGAGAGGAGAGGGAGGTGAGAAGGGGGAGGGGGAAGGAGATGGGAGGGAGGAGGCTTTCCCCACTGTGGCCCCTGGCACCCCAGCCATCACACTCACTTTTCCGACATGTTTTGCAGTTGCAAGTCGTGCATTTGCAGTTGTCTCCACAGATGCAGATTCCGCCTAGGAGAGAGGACAATAGGTCACAAGGAGGAGCACGGTGGAGCAGGGTGACCAGGCGCTGAGCTCCAGCTGCTCCCGTACAGCAGGGCAGAGACACCCCAAGCCTCCTGTCCCCATCCACAGACCTAAGCTGCGGGCTCCTTGGGTCAGTGGGATGAGGCCAACATGTCCACATGGCCTACTCTTGAGCTGCTCAGACTTGGGAGTCTGGGGGAGAAAGGGAGGCGGCCTTTTAAAAGAGCAGCCTCTGCAGAGCTGCCAAATGCCGTCGTGTCTGTGACACTGCCAGCTTTCAGTGCTGCCAAGGCCTAGTAAGAGGTTTCTTGTCCCATTTCTAGAAGTCACAGAACCCAGGTGGCACTGCACCCCTCAGCCTTTCTCCCTCTGACCAATAGGCTTCCAGGGAGTTAAGCCATTTCAGAGACTCATTTGCACACAGGTCAATAAAACCCTGATGTCCCCAAGGTCAATGCGATCTTGGTACCTTCCCAGCATCCCTGGGGGCTGGGCAGCTGGGGATGAGTAAGCCCACTTCACAGATGAGGAAACTGAGGCCCAGAAGTAACAGGTGTCACAGCGGATGGCAGTTGTGGAGTGAAACCAGATTGCCAAGCTCTGGGCCAGAGCTCTGCCCCCACCCTGGTGTGTTCCCCTGGACCTGCCACTAGGCAATTGACTGCCATGGCCTGGTCAGTCTTGAGCCAGCCCATCAATGCCAGCAAACCAGGCAGGCCACCAAAGGAGAGAGGGAGCCACCCCAGAGGTTCAGTCCGAGACACCCCCCCTGGTGACTCCTAACTGGAGAAGGAGAAGCTCCCAGCAGCAACTGCTGCCATGTCCGAGCACCCCAGACTTCTCACCCGACATGCATGTACAGTCCTCGGGGTCCATGGTCAAGCTCGGAGTGGCTGGGGTGCTGTCAAGGCTGGGGAAGGGGAGCTGAGTGAGCTGCCTCGGAGCCTCCTTATTTATAGCTGTGTAGGTGTCAGACTTCATCCCCAGCTCCGCCCCACCCTGGGGCCAGACGCCCTGCACACGGCCCAGCTAGACTGCTGGCTGGGGGTTGGGAGAAGAGGTGAGAGGAGGCCAGAGGAGCCAGGGGCACACATCTAGTGGACTGCTATCCACAGCTGGGGTGTATGTGGCCACACTTGCACCCCCTCCTCCAGCTGGTGTCAGGGAGCTGGGACAGGCTGGATGGCGCCAGGCCATGGGGTCTCAGAGTCCGTGCATCCTAATATCGGCCATTTCTGTCCTCTTGGACACAGAGGCTGCTCCCCAAGACCTCCATCACCACCCCATGGAAAGGCCCACTCAGATCCACAACCCCCTGGGGTGAGAAGGTGAAAGATATGCCCTTCAGGATCCTACAACCTCTCCTAGACCACACAGAGGATCCAGGCTTCTGGAATTTTCTGTCAACCTAAATCCACTTGCTGTCAAGGATTTGCTCAGGCACCTCAGAGGCTGCGATGCAGACAGGGGGAGCCCCTCTGGATCTAAGGGGTGATGGGGAGGTGGTCATTCATGGAGGGGGGATAGAGTTTGAATGTGTGGGCTGTCACCTCTCAAGGGAGGGAAGGAATTGAGGGGGGACAATGAGTACTGAGGGGTGGAACTGTGCATTTACAGCTCCCCTCCAGGATTTTGGGGCCATCTCTATGGCAAGGGGAGACAGGGACTGTGCTTCATTTGTTCCTTTGGTCCTAGAACTTTAAGTGTCTTAGCCAAGGGGCATTGGGCCTCTACCACGCCCTTCCTCTGTCCCTCTAAAACCTCACCCAGGCCTTGGGACCGGCCTCCTGAGGTCTCACCCCTCCTCTTTATTCTCCATGCTGTTGTGGAACTGGACCCTGAAAACAGCACTGGCCCCATGACTCTCGCTCCAGCCCCCTTCTGACTCCCATCATCTGCTGAGTGAAGCTCACAGAGCACCACCTTCTGTCCTGGTGCAATGCCCACCACGCCCTCTACCTGCTCCACCTCCAGGTCTTGGCACCAATCAGATGCTCCCTTCTCCCATCATCTTCATGAAAACACCGAATCCTCCCCTCCCGCTGAGGCTGCACAAACTCCACTTCTTGAGTGGGGGAAGCAGGAGGGAACTTAGCAGGGCGTTTCCCCCCCTCCCCCCTTCATCGTCTCTGATGTTTTATTTCATTTATATATTTTGGATTGATTGCACACACACACACACACACACACACAGCTTACATCATTGTCTACCCTGAGGTTTGCTCACCACTTTGTCCACTGTGAACCATCTTAATCTCTTGTGCCCGCCCCTCCCCCATTTACCTTCCTCCCCTCCCTTGCCCTATGCTTCAGTTCTGTTGTTCATTTTAAATTTTTCTTGTTCATTTATTTGTTTTCCCTATATCCCTCCTATAAGTGAGACCATCCACTATTTCTATTTTTCCTTCTGGCTTATTTCCGCTAGCATGATTCCTTCTAGCTCCATCCCTGTTGCTGCAAATGACATAAGTAGTCTTCTTTGATTAATGAATAATAATCTATTGTGTAGATAGGCCACAGCTTTTTCAGCCATTTGTTAGTTTTGGGCCATTTGGGTTGTTTCCATATCGAGGCTATTGTAAATAGTGTTGCGATAAACATCCGGGTACAGGTGTTCTTTTGAATTAATGTTTTTGTGTCCTTTGGGTAGATTCCCGGTAGTGGGATCACGGAATCCATGCTCTGACACTTTGGACTGCTTTTCGGTCTTGGATAAAACAAAAGAATAAGGAAAATTTAAAGCTGTCAGCAGAACTGAAGCATAGAGCAAGGAAGGGGGAGGGGGTAAAATCAGGGGAGGGATGGGCACAAGAGATTAAGATGATGGATCATGGGTGACAAGGTGGTGGGAGAACCTCAGGGTAGACAATGATGTGAAAAATACAGATATGTGCAAGCAACTTAAAAAATAAAATCAAAAAATAAAATGCTCTACCATTGCAGCAGTTTCCAGCTCTCCCCACAAACTGCCTAGCTTACCCACTGCCCATAGAAAATTCTAGAACCATGACTCGGGACCCTTCATCAACGAAACCGTTCCCATCTCTCCCTCCCACCACTGGAGGAAATCTTACTCTGTGGGGCCCATCTTTGATGTGTCTATAATTTCCCATGACAGCTATCTCCCAGCTGAATGATTACTGGAATTCACAGGCGGCTCTTTCCCCCTCGCCCCATTCAGGGATGAGGCTGTGTCTGGAGTTTCTATATACCTGCACCAGGCTCAGGTCCAGCATTTAGTAGATAATGAAAGAATGATTGTATCAGATGACTCATTTGCTGAAGACTGAATGAGGGAGGGAGTGGCCAGGGAAGTGAGCTGATGAGTGTGTGAGTGAGCGCGTGAGTGAAGAGTGTGCCATGGCATGAGCCTGCTGCACAGAGGTAAACTGAGGACCTCCATTAAAAAATACTGTCACCTTGGCCGGGCACGGTGGCTCGTGCTGTAAGCTTCAGCCTATGAAGTGGCTGGGGCTAGGGATTGCGGTTCGAGTCCCATCTGGGGCCCATAGCGAGACCTAGTTCCAAAAAAATAGCTGGTTGTGGTGGCACATGTCTGTAATCCCAGCTACCTGGGAAACTGAGGCTGGGGATTGCTTGAGTCTGTGGTACCCCGGACAACGAGAGCCTGCGGTTCCATGGGCAAAAATAGCGAGACCTAGTCTCCAAAAAACAAAAAACAAAAAACTGTCACCAGGCCAGGCACAGGGGCGCAAACCTTTAATCGCAGCCTACGGAGTGTGGCTGAGGCTGGGAATCGCTTGAGTCCACAGGTTCTAGCAAGACCTAGTCTTAAAAAATAGCTGGGTGTGGTGACATGAGCCTGTAATCCCAGGGAACTTGGGAAACTGTGCCTGGGGATTGCTTGAGTCTGTGGTACCCCTGCAGTTTACCGGGCAACAAAGCGAGACCTAGTCTCAAAAAAAAAAAAAAAAGCGGGGGCCACTGACCATCACCAGTGGAGATGGTTCCCCCCAGCATGTAGGGGCCTCCATGGAACCCTGGACTTGAGATGAGAACTTTTAGACTTTTAGGAGGAGAAAAGATGCCCCATAGCCATGGGGAGGGGATAGGGAGGTGATGACCCAATTGGGAGTCATCAACTGGTTCCTGAATGGACTGTGTAGCCTAGGAGGGGTCCAGGCCCTGCATTCAGGAACTGCCTTCAGAGGGCCTCACCTTCAGAGGGCCTCACCCTGTTTGGGGGCATGCGGGGCACTCTCCCAGGCTGCCTGCCTCTGCCTGGGCCTGTGGTCCCTGCTCCCTCCTGGCAGGGCCCACTTCCCCCACCCTTCTGACCTGGCTTTTCTGAAAGAGACTATGGTCTACAATGGAGAGGGAGGGATTTTCCTGGGCCCTTATCTAAACCATCTCCCCCACCGCCTTAATCCCAGCCAGGAGCCTGCTTGCC
>PVHY01030588.1:0-13335 GCA_004024945.1 Uropsilus gracilis
AACAAAAACAAAACAAAATGCCCAATCAAAAAGTGGGGAGAAGAACTAAAAAGACATTTCTCCAAAGAGGAAATACAAATGGCCAACAGACACATGAAAAATTGCTCAATATCACTAGCAATCAGAGAAATGCAAATCAAAACCACAATGAGATACCACCTTACACCAGTAAGAATGGCCCACATCAAAAAAACAGGCAGCAACAAGTGCTGGCGTGGATGTGGAGAGAAAGGAACACTCTTACACTGCTGGTGGGAATATAAATTCGTCCAGCCACTATGGAAAGCAGTATGGAGAACCCTCAAACTAATGAAAATGGAATTACCATTTGACCCAGCAGTCGCACTTCTGGGAATCTACCCAAAGGAGACCTCAATGTGGGTACAAAAGGACACCTGTGCTCGGATGTTTATTGCAGCACTATTTAAAATTGCAAAGTCATGGAAACAACCCAAATGCCCCAGAACAGATGAATGGATGAAAAAGATGTGGTACATATACACAATGGAGTATTACTCATCAATTAAAAATGACAAATTTGATGAATTTATGGAAACCTGGATGTACCTAGAAGAAATCATTCTAGCAGAAATGAGCCAGATAGAAAGGGACAGAAACCAAATGGTTTCACTAATATATGGTCAACCAAATGAAACTGCACATGAGAATGGGGACCAGCTGGAGCGGGTGGGAAGGGGAGGTGGTGGGTGACCCCCAGGGACTGAAATGATGTGAAATATATATAAATAAAATAATTATAAAAAAAAAAGTTTTGCAACAAGAAGGAAGGAAACATTTCTAGGGCTTGGTTACAAATGAAAATAGAATACAAGTGGCAAAAGTAAGATCTTTAAATACTGATCCCTCCCTTGCCTATAGTCTCTCCCTCCTATCTCAAAGGATTAATAACAAAAATAGTGAGATGTCATGTGTCACTCAAGATGACGGAAGTGCAAAGGTGCCATCATATCCGGTGTTGGCAAAAGTAAAAGGATATAAACATCATGAACCCCGGTAGGTGGGAGTGAAAACTGTTTTTTATCATGAAACAAAACTTCAGGTAGTGCAGATGATCTTCAGCACTAACAGTTCTGGCTGTTTAGTGTATGCTCTAGAAAATTATTGGCACCTTAGAGGCAACAGAGAGATACTATTTGCAATACAAACTGGAGGCAACCACAATGTCCACCAGGAGAAGACCTCTTCTAGTACCACACAGAAGGTGAACAGATCCAGTGTATCTGTGCTTGCTGAAGTGGAGCATGTCCACACTATCATAAGAGAAAAACACCAATAAATATAGTTCTGATTGTATTTTTAAAAATACAAACATGTTGATATGCAACATGATAATGGTTACGGAGTACAGTTTTGTGGTGAAATGGGATTTGATTTGCGTGATTCCTGGTTTATTTAAGAAAAAAAAGAAACTGATGAATGCTAAACAATTCTGTAAACACCACTAAAAATCATGGAATTGTCTGTTTAAAGCAGGAGATTTTACCATATGCAAACGATGTCTTCACAAAACTATTAAGAGTTAAAAAATGAGGATGATGATGTAGATGGGGGAAGTGACAAGATCATGAGACAAACAGGAGTATTTCAGGTCTTTTTCTTGTTGTCTTGGCAATTTCTCTGTAAATCTAAAATTATTCTGAAAAATGAAAAAAGGAGAAGCAGCAACAAGTACAGACACATGGCCAGGCGACATTTGGTGACCTCATAGTCTCTCTGCCACATCCCCAATGGTTCACTCTCTGCTTCTTCCAAAAGAACCTAGTGTTTTGTTTTTCATTTAATCCTTTATCCATAAGTTTTGGATGTTTTCATTCCCCATTCCCCTTTTCAGTAAGTTTTCCCAGAAGCACAGTTGGCTGGCACAGTACCTGTTCCCCACCAAGACAATGGCACAGAGGTCACCCTTCTGTACCTGAGGCAGACCAGCAGGTGGCACCACTAGTCCCGGCAACATTAAATCTGCAGCAAACAAAAGCAAAGCATCACCACCTGCTTTATGCCTCCATCTAATTCTATCTTTACTTCACCATTTATTTACACAACAACAAAAAGTCATTAAGTATCAACTACCTTATTCATAATGTAAATTTAAAGTGGTAACTGGAATACTAGACCTTCTCCCTTACAGGAGGTTGGGTATGCTTAGGGTCAAATTGAAGCACAAAGCTGAGGATCTGGTTCCATGATCTGTCTCATCCTGGTTTCCCAAATTCAGCTTCTTTTTTCTCTTTTGAGACTAGGTCTCGTTATGTTGCCCAGGATACCAAGGACTCAAGTGATCCCCAGCCTCAGCCTCCCAGGTAGCTGGGATTACAGGCGCACACCACCATGGCCAGCCCAAATTCAGCTTATTGACTTCAAGTAGAGCATATACAAAGTACTTTCCCATCACTTATCTTATTTAGACCTTATAATAATGTCAAAGAGGCCAAAAGAGTTCATGGAACCAGTCAAGCGTAAGACACAACACACACTGGTGAAAGGCCAGGGAGGTACCTAGGGAATTTCATTTTTCAACTGCATAAATACAGGAAATGAACGCATTTATTAAATCAGCCCCTTGCTAGGTTAAGACAACAATCAGAATACAAGAAAATCTTACCTGCTCCACCAACCAGTTTTTCAAGCACCAGAGGCCATGTTGTGAAGGTTGGCAGAAGGTCAGGATAGGACCACAAGGTGTACACTGCCCAAAAAGAAAGTCAGAAACACTTACTGCCAAGAAGTCAATCTCCCAGGAGATTGGCAAAGTCAAAACTATAGTTATATTAATTAGGATAGAAAAGAAATTCAAGTCATAGCTAGAGAAGTTGCAAGGAGATACCCAATGAGGTTTCATTCTTGGGGACAGAAAAGACTTAGGAAATTGGATGTGACTTGAGACTTGGAGATACCCATTGTTCCACCTCAAATGCAGCAGCAGCAAATGGTGGATGAAAGTGGGGACAGAGACCCTGTGGGGATTCTATTTATGACAGAAGCAGCCAAGTAACAGAATTTAATCTGTAAGAAAATGTTAAACTTTTCCATGTTTATTATTTTTATTTCTTCTGTTTTTATGGTGATCAGTGGGACCTGTATTTAAACAGCAGTAAGGCTGGGCATGGTGGCATGTGCCTGTAATCCAAGTGCTGGGAGGTAAGAGACCAGGGAGTGCTTGCGTTTGCAGGTTCAAGATTACCCCGGGCAACATAGCAAGACCTGGTCTCGAAAAAAAGCAGCCAGGTACAGTGAGTGGGGGGTGGGAGGGGCTGTAATCCCAGCTACCTGGGAGGCTGAGGCTGGGGATCACCTGAGTCCACGGGATCGGGACCCCGGGCAACATATCAAGACCTAGTCTAAAATAAATAAATAAAATAAACAAACAGCAGTAAAGTGGGGTAAGGGTGGGAATGACTTTGTAGCTAAGCACAGAGGAAGAAAAGCCCCAGGTGATGAAGTTACAGGAGCAAAGAATCCTGAGATTCAGTCTGAGTCTAAGAAAAAGCTCCACTGATAGACATCACTAAGATAGCTGGGTATGTAGCTTAATTACTCCAGCTTCTTTCCTATTACACTATGTCTTCAGCATCTTAAAAAACTCTGCCTTTAAGAAACTATTTTTTATATGCTCTGAAATTCTACCCTTTCCAAGATGTATTTCATCCTCAGTTAACCCATTCTTAACAAGTATTGTGCCTTCATCTTCACAACTTCTTTCTTTGGTGTTAGCCCTGTTTTTTTTCTCCTTTAGCCATTTCTAGTGTTGAAAGATCCAATTCTAGGAACAGTAGGTCTATGTAGATCCTTAGGGAAGGTACTGGGAGATACCATTAGTGTTTATTTTTATGCAAGACAGATAAATGGAAGAAACAGAGAAGCAGATGTCAAACAAGAAGTCAAGTAGAGGCCATCTCCATCCTATTGCCATACCTGTGGGATACAGATTTTTCTCCAGTTCAAATAGGATGGGGTTACCATCACTCACGTACACAGTCACTGCATCCCCTCTATAAGCATACAACTTCACAATGTTGAGTTCCTCCTTTCCAGGTACTAACTCAGAGACCTGATCAGTTCCAAGGGTGGGGAAAGCAGCTGTCACATCAGCACGAAGCTTTCGCCTGTAGAAAGCAATACAAGACATGAATGCTGCCTGGATGGATTTTAATATAAAGGATTCAGAAGGATTTACTATAAAATCAAGAGGGGTAAGAAAAGACTGCTGGTCTATGATTGCCCAATTCTCATACCCTTCCAGGATATTCTATTCGCATTCTCAATGTGTCATCTATGATCATACCTTGCCAGTGTGTCTCTTTCTATTTTACAAAGAGAAATACTGAGGCACAGTGTGCAACCCAGAATAGTCTGACACCGGAAACTCAATCCTGCCCTCCAGACTCCATGCCTTCCCCAAGTTGTTCCTTGAGGAAGAACTCCTTTCTCCAGGCAAATGTCAGCTTACAAATAAATACGAGGGTACCAAAAATGACAACTATAGAAGACTGACTCTAAAATTCCCAATGTACTATCTGTATTTGCAGTACTGAGTAAGATACAGCACATAGGTGCCTTCACCAGATGCCTTCTCCTCTCCTATCTCACCTTCCATGTGTCTCTCCTGCTGTAAATAATAGACACTTTCTCTCACACACTTGTTGTTCTCGGTTTCTCCCAAGAGCTTCTAAGCTCTTTGGAGAGCAGGGCCCCTGTATCCTTTCATGCTTACACTCTCCACAATACCTTAAATAATCTGTGGTGAATAAACGCTGATTACTACGTTTTCTTTTAAACTCACTAGAATATATATATATATATAAAAAGCCTGGAAGATAAATAATGTTCACCCTCATCATGTGTCTGGCCCCACCCTTGTTTCGAGAAGTCTCTTTCCCGGCTATAACCCTCGGCCTTCACCACGGCGCAGCAGACCCAACCCAGACAGGGCTCTAGAGGAGCAGGGCCCGAGAAGTCTGGGCGCCCTGCTAGGCGGCGTAGGCACTTCCCTCCCTCACCTGTCCGACCCCTTGATGGCCGTGTTGGACTTGACCCGAAAGGCCTTTGCAAACATGTCTGCTGGAGTGCCGTGGGGAAGGCAAAGAGAACACAGAAGTCAGGGGCTGTCAAGAAAGAGAGAGCGCGACAGCTCCCCGACCCGCGGCCCTGGGGGCAGCCATGACGAGAACCGGCTGGGAAAGAGGCCCGGGTAGAAACCGGGGCGGCGCAGACTCGCGGCTGTTGACGGTGCGGACGAAGCGGCGGCCCCTAGTGGCGTGTTGGCGAACTGAAGCAGGTTGGGGCTGGGTCCGCCGGAGAAGGTACGGGCGGACCCTCGCGCTGGGCGTGACGCCACGCCCACACTGCCGCCCGCCGGCCGGCTTTGCGCCTGCGCGAGTGAGTGGCGTGAGCCCAATGTCTGGGATCATCTGACTGTATTGTGATTCCTGGGCATTTCCTCTCATTCGCTTCAGACTGTGTTAGGTTAAAACTCTGTCAGCCCCGGTCCCATTCGATTTAGTTCAGTTCCACAAAATTAATTGAACTCCGTATTTTATTTAACTTGCTAGCCTCTTGAATGCTCTTCTTAAAAACTTATTTAAATAATTTACATTTTATGGCACCATAGAGGCTTCAGCTAAGATTTTTTTCCGCCGTTTTTTCTATTTATGTGCATGGTCCACTCCTGCCAAGTTTGCCCTTTATCCTACGAGGGAAAAAAGAGCAAACGCCCTTCAAATCTGTTACTTTAAAATATTTCTGGTTACTTCTATGTACTTTTTGGGTTCCAGTATTATTTGGGGAGTTTTTCTTACATAGTAATTAAATCAACTTGTATCTCTCATTTTGACATGTGTGGGAAAGAATCTGAGACAGATTAAAATCTAATGGTTTGGTTTATCAAGCACCGAGATCATGAACCAATGACTTCTTTCTGAAGCTTGCATCTGCGAGAAACCTTTGAACTAGTGTATGTGGGATGCTGAGTGGCACTATGCAAATTTCCAGTAAATGGTAGATATTAGTTTCAGGTGGGTGAGGGGTTGAGGTTCCCTGAGAAGAAGAATTGTGCACCCTTGAGGCAAGTTTAAACAACTGGGGCTCTCACCCCTACCAAATTAAATTTTATAAATAAAAAAGAGCAGAGTGTTCATCAAGAAAAAAGACCTGGTATTCCCCAGGTCTTTTTTCTTTTCTTTTTTTTTCTTTTTTTTTTTTTTGATGAACACTCTGCTCTTAAGTTTTTTATAGGTAAAATTTAATTTTGATAGGGGTGAGAGCCCCAGCTGTTTAAACTTGCCTTAGGGTGAGGAGTAAGGGGTACAATACAACCACACAAACATGACTAATATTGTATGAAAATTTCAAAATAAAAAAAAAATAAATAAAAGAAAAAAAGACTTGGTTTATTGGTCTGTGACAGTTGCAAAAGGACAAATTCCACATTGTAGAATTCCACAAGGATAAGTCACAATATCAACCCACCATTGACTTGAAATGGTCCCTACTCTGACGATTTATTCTGAAATACCCCAGTTACAAGACCAGAATCAGAGCTCAAAAAGAACAGGACTACAGAGCCATACCCACTCTCATCAGGTCATACTAACCTCTGAGGCAGTCTGAAACCAGGCTGCTGTTGACAGGCTTGTGCAACACAGATTCTGAAGAAGCCTCTGTCTAAAGAGATGAGGAAGATTATTCAAATGAATACTAGAAATTTAAAACTGGAGAAACTACCTTATACCAGGTATTGTGGAGGGGAAGGCATAAATAATCAGCCTAAAATTTATGGTTGACATGTGGGAGCCAAGACCCAGGAGGATTCTGTACCTTGGCATCCTGCTTTCCCACAGGAAGAGCAAGATCTCTTTTCCCCAGGTGAGTACCATTTGAATTCCTCTCCCTGCGTTGCCAACCCCCCTGCTTCTTCTTAGTGGCCTCTTGCCAGGCCCCCAAGTGAACACTGAGTCCTACAAGGCCAGATTCACTAACCTTCCCAGTATAAGCCCATGTGGCTCCTTCCCCACTCAGAGCAATTATGCTAAGAAAGCTGACACCTGGAGGGTCATTTTCACTGATAAACATAGGGATGCATAGAAAAAGGAATCCTAATATGGAAATGTAAATATGCAACCATATGGTAGACAACCTGGATCTACCTTGAAAAACTAAAAACAAGAATATTATGGCCCAGCAATTCTGCTATTAGGCATATATCTAAAGAATATAAAACAATACAAAAAATCTGTAGATTCCACAATGTTCATAGCAGCATGAATTATGATGACAGCTAGGGCATGGAAGAAGCCTCTATGTTCATTGATAGTCCAAAATTGAATGAAGATATGGTGTATCCACACCATGGAGTACTATACAGCCATAGGAAAGGATGGAATGTGGTCATGTACAACAAAATGAAAGGAGTTTGAAAGAATTAGATGTAATAAAGCAAGTTGGCATAATAAAATAGTGGATAGTTACATAACAGACAAGTTGATGACAAAATACTTTCAAAAAACCAATGAACATCAATAAATGCTATGAAGACTCTGAGGTTAAAAAGCAAGGGAGAAGGCCAGGCATGGTGGCTCATGCCTGTAAGCGGCAGCCGATGAAGCCATGGCCGGGGCCAGGGATCGCGGTTTGAGTCCCACCAGGGGCACGTAGTGAGACCTAGTCCCAAAAAAATAGTTGTGCATGGCTGCGTGCACTTGTAATCCCAGCTACTGGGAAGCTGAAGCTGGGGATTGCTTGAATCTGTGGTACCCTGGGCAACGTAAGCCTGCAGTTCCACAGGCAAAAGTAGGGAGACCTAGTCTCAAAAAAAAAAAAAAAAATTCAAGGGAGACCTTGGGGCATACAATGATTAAATGTATATTATATATATATATATATATATACATACATATATATATAATCAATAAATAAAAGAAGCAGGGAAGGATACAGGAAGATAAGGGGCAGTGGTGGAATGAAAAGAGACTTTTATGACAACAATTAAAAAGATCTAAGGTAGTACTTGCAAGAACCCTTATTCAGATTAAAAGACTTCTATGTGTTTTAAGGTCATTCCATGGGTATTTTCCATTAAACATCAGAGGTTCTACAAATGTGGAAGGCATTGCCCTCCACCATCTTGAAAAAACCCAGGTTGGAGAAAGTTTTGCCTTGAGGAGATTTGTGTGCCTGGCTTCATCTAGCAGAGTATACCACAATCAGATTCTTACAGATAGAAAGTTTTAAAGAGAACTGTGTTCACTGAAACATCAACAGTTTTTTGTTTTTTGGGTTTTTTTTGAGACTAGGTCTCACTATTTTTGCCCATGGAACCGCAGGCTCTCATTGCCCGGGGTACCACAGACTCAAGCAATCCCCAGCCTCATCTCCCCAGGTAGCTGGGATTACAGGCGTGCGCCACCACGCCCAGCTGTTTTTTTTGGAACTAGGTCTCGCTACGGGTCCCGGGCGAGACTTGAACCGCGATCCCTAGCCCCAGCCGCTTCATAGGCTGAGGCTTACAGGCATGAGCCACCATGCCCGGCCCCCATTGCCAGTTTTGATTGAAAGGAATAGAGACTATAGAAGATGAAAAAAGATCTTTAGATCCCCAAAACTCTGCAAAGAGAAAACAACATGAAAAAACTTCAGGGACAAAGACAGGTTATCTTTCCTGGAAAAGAAAGGATGGGAGTGAGAGCCCAGGGTGGGTGTGCAGAAGAGCCAACCTTCACCACTAATGAAGACAACAGCAGCAGTGTCCAGATGGACTTCATGTTCTCACCAGTCACTGACCTCTTTGGGCCTCCCAGTTTTCTACCTTTTGGGGAAGGTGTATGGTGGTTATACAATATCTTCCCCAAAACTGCATTTTGGATTTGTTTGATGTAGATAGCTTGTGTCTTTCATTCACAGGTATTCTCATCAAGAACCAGACCTACGAGCTATGCTCAAGAAGCACCTGTCTCTGAGGACCACCATCCACACCTGGACCAGATTTACATGTGAATCAAGAAACCCAAACTTAGGGGACTGGGGAGGGAGTTAGTGAATTTTGCATGTAGGATGATCCAGAGATGAGTCCTTGAGAGCCAGAGGAACGATTATGGTAGCCAGACTCCAAAGACCTCAGTGGTCTTCATGCCCTTGTGTGGTCCCCTCCCATGTGATATCAGGCTGACTTCTGTGACCAAAAATGTATATGACCCACGCAACAGTCTATGACTTATGGGCAGGTTGACAACAGACACTGCAGCTCTGCCTTGGTCTCCTGTGTCTCTTGTGCTGTGGGAAACCAGCTGCCATTTTGGAAAGACATGCAGGAAACCTGTGGAGTTCTAGCTCTAACTTGTCAACCATGTGACTAGTCATCTTGGAAACTGCAGCCAATTTGCTCCACCCCCATAAGTTTTGTTGTCTTCTGGCTGAGCCCAATGCCCAGGAAACAGTAACTAGGCCTTTGTGTTTGAATTGTTGGTGCACAGAAACCACAAGATACTAAATGCCTATTGTTGAAGTGCTTAAGTTTGAGGGTTATTCATTATGCAGCAATGGATAATATAGGAACCTAAGCAGTCCCACCCCCAAAACAACTAATGTGCAGGTGACTGAGTCTGTGTCCTCCAGCTGTTCTCCCTCCTCCATAGCCTTTTCTACTTGTGTAAACATTGGAATAGGAAAGGGAAAGAAGGAACTCTGAGTGTAACATGTTATGCAACATCCTCTGCTTTTTATGAATTGGGTGTCTAACTGAACTCACACTTATAAGGAGGTCATAGAAGATGAAAGTATGTATATCAGGAGCTTGCTCTTGTGAAATAGAACCACAAAGGCAGACTCAAAGAAGGTAGAGCTCTGCAGTGCCCAGCTCAGCGCTAGGCAGCGTTGCCTGAGTTTCCTGGCTGGCAGGGGCAAGCCAGGCAAGACCACAGAACCCAGTTCCAGAAGAGCATCTCTTGCAAAGATATATTGAGACAAAACCTCAACCAAGTCATTTGAAACAAGTTTGTCTCCACTGCAATTTGCAGCAATGTTAGTTCTATATGTGAGAAAACTAAAGATCAATGTTAACCTGAGTTTGTTTGAATCCATGTTTGAATCCAAACCCTCACAGCCTACCCTATGCCTTGAGCTGCACCCTACTTCAGCCAGGCGAAGATTTTCTTACTGTGTATAAGGCCCTCCTGTCCTTCCTGTCTTGCTTGAACTAGCTATTCAATTGTACTTTTGAAACCCCCCCTTCCTTCTTCACCTGCCTCCCCCAAGTTCCCACCCCAAAATGTAATAAATCTGGAAACCCTAGAGGAAGCCTGTGGAAATCCCCCCAAAAGCAATTAGGCAGAAAACAATGCTTACAGGAGCTCAGAAGTAAAACCTTCCCTGTGAGAGAATGAGTTTAAGCTGTGTTCAGTCATACAGTTGTGGGAAGTTGTTACACCAGCTCTGGGTAAAGAACTCAAAGGAAATAAAAATATATGCTGGAGGGTGGGGGAGGGGGATATCTGTGTGTTATTCACAGAAGCTTTACTCAGAATAGCTCCAAACTGAAAACAGTCCAAAGGTTTGTGGATAGGGCAAACAAACCATATTCTCTTTGCTTAAGTTCCTTAAAAAAAGAGTAAGCCATTGAGACATGCTGCCACATGGTGAGGCTAGAAAGCTTCATATCGAGAAAAGGAAGCCAGACACCCACAAGGACACACTGAGTAGTTTCATTTCAACGTCTCCACAGCTCTCTCATCTCTGAGATGACACAGTGAGCTGGGAGGGGCAAAAGGGAACCTCCTGTGGTTACTTTTATTAGAATGTGTATTTCATGGGGGTGCACTGTTTGTCAAAACTTATCAAATATACATTTAAGATTTGCACATTTTATTGGGTATAAAATTTCCCTCAAAAATTAAATTAGTCAATGAAAACATAGAGAATTAAAAAAGAATTTAGAGAATAAGATTCTGTGCAGTAGAGCATGTTAGTTAGGGGTGTGGAAGATCAGAGGGTAGTCTGTGATTTTTCTACAACCAAATTTCAAGTCTAACTCAAGATATTTCAGATAAAGGTCTTATTCTCTACATGTAGAGTTGCCAGATTTAGCAAGCTGCCAGTTAAATCTGAAATTCAACAGCAGCCCTGCCATGATGGCGTGGTCACCATGCGGGCATCTCAGCCCGCGCCCTCCTAGGCCGTGGTCGCAGCACTGCACACGCTTCGGCTCCATCCACCTCTGGAGGGTGGGTGGGATGGAGCCTCAGCAGTGATCGGTCTGAGATGCCGACCCTACAGGCGTGCACGCACCGTGCGGGTCTCTGACTGCCCGCGCCTTCTGCGGCAGAACTTCCGCCACTGTGCGACTGGCTTTCCTCTGCCTACGAGCTGGGGGTGGGGCGGGGGCCGGGGTCAGCCCCAGGCAGACCTAGTCCTGCCAAGAAGCAGGTTGCAAGTGCAGTGTGCGCGTGGCGGGTGGGGGTGGGGAGTGTTTGCAACAGACCCCTCTTGATTTGCCTCCACTCCAACAAGCCCTCACCAGTAGTACCTACCTTGAGACGATCTTCAACCACAGAAACAAAAGAGGTGAGGATCAGCAAGAAAGACCCTTGAAATACATGCCTCTCATCAGGACTCAAAAAAGAGCAAGGCGAGAACCACAGAGCACTGAACTGTGAGAACAAACATGAAAGAACTACGTATACAACGTCACTGGGGAACTGTGACCAAAAACCTGGCACAGAGACACTGTCAATAAGGGTACTGCACACCCCCTTTGCACAGAGGGAAGACGCCTGAAGAATGGCAGTGCCCCCACAGCAAAGCTCCAAAGGAAGAGACTAGGTGACCTACCATCAGCTGATGGCTGTCTCCATTGAGGAGCTGCTACAAACCATAAGGCAGGAAATCGGGCCCCCAAAGCCAAAGACCTGAAACATAACGGGAAGGAGCAACAAAATGAGGCAGAAAACAAGAGACCACAGCCACCAAGAAACAAGAAGCATTGATACAAGCCAAAGGCCCTTAGATTGGCCTATCAAGGCAAAAAAAAAAAAAAAAAAAAAAAAAAAAAAAAAAAAAAAAAAAAAAAAAAAAAAAAAAAAAAAAAAAAAAAAAAAAAAAAAAAAAAAAAAAAAAAAAAAAAAAAAAAAAAAAAAAAAAAAAAAAAAAAAAAAAAAAAAAAAAAAAAAAAAAAAAAAAAAAAAAAAAAAGACTAAAGGGTTAAACATGGACAAACAACAAAAAGAAAAGAGGTGAAATGACTAGAGAGGGTATGGTTGGGTGGGGGATTCTCATGGGGATCAACAATTATGCAATCATGTATTGTAAAAAAATCCAAGAATAAAATAAATTCCTAAAAAAAAAAATTGAAATTCAAACAAGGAATGAATCATTTTTTAGTGTCAGTAGGTCTCAAATGTCTCATGGGATACACCCTACTCACATAATCAGCCAGATAAGGAATATGCTGATGGCCTGTGAGAGAGCCTTAGAAGAAGCAACTAGGAAAAGGAGGTGGAAACTGAAATTTCTTTAATAGGTATAAATGTGATATTTGTGAGCTGAGAAGATGATTCTTTGTGACTGACAAAGAGGACAAGGAAGGGGAAAGTCATGGAATCACAGTGTGAGGATGAAGACCGGGACCCTACGGAGCCCAGATGTTTGTAAAAGACACCTGTTTGTGAAAGGGTCTTGTCTGCAAAAGACACTCAACAAACATTGTTTGATTTTGGTACATACAGTTTTGGGGTCTTTTTAATGTCATACATGTCCTAAGATGCTACGGACCGGCCGGGCGAGGGCGCAGACCGCGGATGACCAGAGTTCAGCTGGGCAGGAAAGACACAGGAGCCAGCGATTGGCGAACAGACACACACTCAAGGGGTGATGAATCTGCTGCGATTTATTTGAGGTTTTCGTGGATATATATATAGTGTTTTAGGCGATTACATCAGCATTCTATGAGTATATGCGATTAACATATCAACAGATTGCAGATTTATCCTAGGTGTAACTTAAACATTTTAACTAACAACATAACGTTCCCAAAAGCATCCCAAAACAATCTTTTACTTTGTTATCCCTTCACTGAGACTCCACCAAGGTAAATAGGATTTGCTTTGAAACTTAAACATTTTAACATAACGTTCTCAAAGGCATTCCAAAACAATCTTTTGTTATTCCTTCACTGAGACTCCACCAAGGTAAGTAGGATTTGCTTTGACTTTTTTAGGGAAATACCCTGACCGCAGGGCTGCTTAGAATTGTTTAGTAAATCAGAGGATGACCTCAACAACTCCCTTGCCTGGGGTCTGGGGGCAACGCCCTAAAGGTCCCCTTGTGAAG
>PVHY01030590.1:0-13277 GCA_004024945.1 Uropsilus gracilis
GACTCAAGCCATCCCCAGCCTCAGCTTCCCAGGTAGCTGGGATTACAGGCGCGCGCCACCACGCCCAGCTATTTTTTTGGAACTCCGTTTCCCTCCGTGCCCCCGGAGGGACTCGAGCCGCGATCTCTGGCCCCGGCCGTGGTTTCCTAGGTTGCCGCTTACAGGCATGCGCCACCATGCCTGGCCTGAAACCTCATGGCTTTGAGTGACGTCTCCCACTTCTCTGCAGCCCACGACTCCACGTGGAGCATGGAGCTGAACCGGAATCTCGCCCGTGTATACAGCTGAGAAACTAGTAACAACTGGGCAAGTGCTCCTCTGGCTGGAAGATGGAGGATTCTGCTGTTTTGTTCATGAACACGGCCGTGAGCGGCACGAACGCGGAAGTTATTGCTGGCGGGAAAGCCGGTCTTCCTGGCGGAGAAGCCACGACGTGAATACTAAGAGTGCTACAGGCCGTCTGGAAACACTCGGCCGGAAGGACCCAGATTATGACATGCCAGGCCTGAGGATTTATCTTCGAAACTCTCTTTAGAACCGGGGTAGTAATTAGGAGGCCCACCAGCGGCAAGCCAACGCAGTCTTGGCCTCGGGCCCTTGCCCACCACCATGGACCCCTCTCTGGACGCCAACTCGATGAGGCTGCAAATCCTTCCCCGAGATTCGCCAGCCCACTGGCTGGTGACGCACCGCAAGGGGGCCCGGAAGCCCAAGCTGGATGGTGGAATTGTGGGATGAGGCTGTGGCCTGGCCTCGGGTCTCAGCGGAGGCTCCCTCCACAGCAGCTGACCTCCCTGGGGCAGGAACAAGAGGCCTCGTGACATCTTACAAGGAAAACAGGACATCAACTCAATAGGGGCCTTTGAGGTAACAGCAGGGGTACGGTGACCTGGGGGCCTCGTCCCTGCATCAAACCCTGATCTTGAAAGGTTTGCAGGTGGTAACGTCCAACAATTTAAAGAATACTTCCCCTGTGGCGTGGCCTCCGGACCCGAGGGTGGCACCGGACCCGAGGGTGGCATCAGCTAGGCACCGGAACGCCAGAGTCTCTGGGTCTGAGTGGAGACACGTTGGAATTCATGACACAACAATACAAATCAGCCGGGCACGGTGGCTCGTGCTTGTAAGCTTCAGCCTATGAAGCGGCTGGGGCTTAGGGATCACAGTTCGAGTCCCGCCTGGGGCACGTAGTGAGACCTAGTTCCAAAAAAAATAGCTGGGTGTGGTGGCACATGCCTGTAATCCCAGCTACCTGGGAAGCTGAGGCTGGGGATGACTTGAGTCTGTGGTACCCCGGGCAATAAGAGCCTGCGGTTCCACGGGCAAAAATAGCAGGACCTAGTCTCAAACAAACAAACAAACAAACAAAAAAACCAAAAAAAAAAAACAATACAAATCAAGAAATCAACTCAATTCATCCAACTCTTGAATGGAAAGAGGTGGCGAGAACTTGGCATGAACCAGGTATGGAGAGAGGCCTTGAAAGCCCCTCTTGATGAAAACAATGAAGATGCTGAAGGAAATAGGAAAACCAAACTATCAAAAAATAAATCACAGGGCGGGCTTGAAAAGGACCAGCAGACTGGCCCCTGGACAAAGTGGACCAAGGCGCTTTGAAGTAGACCTTGAACTTGGGAGGTAGGCGAGCGGGGTGGTGGCTCTGGTCATCGAGGTTTCTGCTGAGACCTCCCATTTGGGCTGTTGCTACTCTCTGGGGGTGCCGGGCCGGAGGAAGCACTGGGCCCACTCCCAGCAGGAAGCACCTAGGAAGCTGAGGGACTTGTGGGCCCAAAACTATGACCTCGGGCTGGGCATGGTGGCGTGTGCCTGTAATCAGCAGCCTAGGAAGCCGCGGCGGGCACCAGGGATCGCAGTTCGAGTCCTGCCCTGGACAACGTAGCGAGACCTAGTTCCAAAAAAATAGCTGGGCGTGGTGGCGCGCGCCTGTAACTCAGCTACCTGGGAAGCTGAGGCTGGGGATGGCTTGAGTCCGTGGTACCTCGGGCAACGTGAGCCTGTGATTCCCCGGGCAAAAAGAGCGATACCTGGTCTCAAAAAAACAAAAAACCAAACAAAAAACTATGACCTCACTGGATTCTCACTGGTAGGCACCCTCACACGGTCTGACGTCACTGCTGTGGCCCCCCAGTATAGCAGGTCTGAGGTACAAAGAGAAAGAATAACTCCGCACTACTGAGGGAGGCGGAAAAACTTGGCCACGGAGGTCCTGGTTCTGGAAAGGGGAACAGAAAGCCAAGAATTCACCACTGGGAACTGCAGCTTCAATTTCGAGAGGCCCGCATGATCTGCAGATGTCAATCAAGGAATTTAAACAGTCTCTGGTGTTAATTGCCTGTTGAGAACCCCAGCCTTCTCTGGAGGAAGTCAGCTTCAGCCCCGGCCACAGAAGACCTCAGGGATAATGATGCAAGGGAGATACTGCCCAAAACATCACAGCACGCAAGGAAACAACGGACGAAGGAGGACCCGCAGGGCAGCAATAAAGACATCAGCCACGGGAGGAGAATGTAAAGTCACTGTTTATTCTTTTTTTTGCTCTCGTTGTCTGGGGTACCACAGACTCAAGCAATCCCCAGCCTCAGCTTCCCAGGTAGCTGGGATTACAGGCACACGCCACCACACCCAGCTATTTTTTTGGAACTAGGTCTCGCTACGGGCCCCAGGCGGGACTCGAACCGCGATCCCTAGTCCTGGCTGCTTCATAGGCTGAAGCTTACAGGCACCAGCCACCGTGCCCGGCCTCACTGTTTATTCTGCTGAGAGAAGGACAACATGGAGGTGGAAAGATGAGCCAGGAATGGCTGGCAGGGAAGAATGACCAAGCAGATTCTGAAAACAAAACCAGAATGTGAAAAGGAAACAAAACAAAACCTCACAGTCATTCAAATGTCCTGGGGTTGGCTCCCAGAAAGTAGGCAGCAGATGGGGGAAGCAGGTCGGGAAGCGAGCAATGGAGACGGTGGCTGCTGAGACTGAGAATGCGGGTTTGAGGGCAGAGATGGAAGAGAGAGGAGCTAACAGGTAGCAGCGGGAGCTTGAGGTCCAAGGCACAGCTTCAGTCCCACAGGAGAGGGAAGGGGAAGAAGAGCAAGGAGCCAGCACCTAACACTCGAGCTGCCGAGGGAAACTGGTGCCGTGGCCGCTGAAAGGTCGGCCCTGAACAGTATCACATCGAACAGAAAAAGCCGAGGGAAAAAGGTGAGGAAGCAGTGCCGGTCACGGAGCGGTGCAGTGGGAGGCGAGCACGTCCCCATGGATGGCGTGCTGAAAGGAATGATGGGAAGGCTGAAAGGAATGATGGGAAGGCACCGTGTGCAGAAGGAAACGCCGTTTCATGTAAGTTTAAAAACTGGCAACATTTAAGGATTGCTCAGGCACACACAATGAAGAAAGACAAGGCAATTGTTCATCTCAGATTCAAGGACGGTGTCCTCTCTGGAGGGAGGGCGTCACGGGGAGGGTACCCCAGGGGCTTTGAGGGCCTGGGTAATATCTGATTTTCTCACTAACCCAGGTGGGGTGTGCGTGTGTGCGTGTGCGTGAACTTTTGTATGAGGTACATCATCAAAAAAAAGAGCGTATACAGCACGTCAAGACACACAGCAGAGAGGTGTATATACCTTGATACAGACACACTGACATACACTTAAGTAAATCACATACGCAATCAAGAAACAAGAATCACGTCACTGGAACCTTCTCGATGCGAAACCCTGTTCTGTCCCCTAGAGGCTGTTCTGTCCCCATCTCAGTGCATTCCTGACTCCTGGGCCCCGTGACAACGCAGAGGGAGGTGGCTCCGCACCCCCAAGCGGGTTACTTGACTTTCTGCCTGAGGGGCCTCAGGGGATGAGGGGGGGAATGTCTTAGCGTGTCCGGTCTGACCATCTGAGGGGCGCCAGCAGGTCACGCTGACACCTCACAGGTCAGGACCTGGACACGCGCCCGGTCCTGCCTCTCCTTCAAGAGATGGACTGACTCAATTCGCTTCGGACATGCTGTTTGGGACGGTTCTGTCAGAAGGTTTGGCCGTGGGAAAGGGAAGAGAATGCAGATGAGCTCTTTCCACACAGGTCGTACAAAAACGGCCACAGAGGCCGGGGCCGTGATGAAACGGGGTTGACCTGAGACGACGCTGGATTACTGCAGTCACCGCGTGAAGACGTGATGCTGGCGGGGCCCAGCACGCACTCACCAGGCAGCTGTGCTGGCAGGTGAGCAGACTCCGGCTGGACCCACTAGCCATCTTACCTCCCTTACCTGCACCCTCCCGACGGGGGCATCACTGAGTCACTGATGAAGCCACCGCCACGGACCCCCCCCCCCCATCCAAGGGCTGGGACATGAGAAGTCACGGGTGTTGGTGGGAGCGACCCCCTGCTTGCAGAGAAGGGACCTCATTGTGCTGACGACTATGGATTTGGCTTCTCTGACGGCCTGGGATGCAGGTGAGCGAGCAAACCTCAGATGAATGGGCGGATGGCATCAGAGCTCCCTGCCCACCTGGGCGAGGCTGTCTACACCGGCTGGCGCTCTCGCCACACTTACCTCTTGCATCAGGGTTTGTGGGAAAGGCCAAGCCGTCAGTTTGTTCCAGAACGTGACTGGTGGCTGTTCTCTTGTTCGCCAGCCGTCAACAACTGCTGTGGGAGCCAGGCCTCCCTGGGAGACCTGGGCTTTGAGACTGTGCCAACTAGGGGGCTAGAAAAAGAGAGGAAGACATTTTGTTTTTTTGTTTGAGACTAGGTCTCGCTCTTTTTGCCTGTGGAACCGCAGGCTCACATTCCCCAGGGTACCACAGACTCAATCCATCCCCAGCCTCAGCTTCCCAGGTAGCTGGGATTACAGGCGTGCACCACCACAACCCAGCTATTTTTCTGGATCTAGGTCTCACTACATGCCCCCCAGGGGGACACGAACCGCAATCCCTGGCCCCAGCCACGACTTCCTAGGCTGCCGCTTACAAGCATGCGCCACCGTGCCTGGCCCGGAAGACACGTTTTCAAATGGGCTCCTGCAGCTCTTTCCTACAGATGCATCAAATGCACATCTTGGCGGAATGATTATTCCATCAGTATTTGGGTGCAGCCAAGTGCTGGTGGCTGGGGACATACAGTTCAATTATTAGTGACAATTTGAATTCAAGGATTTGAATTTCCTGGATACTAAGCATCGTTACTGACTCGGTGGCTGGCACCTGCCAGGTTGCAATGCCACGTTTTCCAGAGGTGGGCCCGGCCGGCCACCCGCATGGGTGCCAGGCCTTAACTTGAAGACCAGGACCTACGTCCTCCTCAGGCCCAGACCTGGAAAACCTCTGGCCGATGACAATGATGTGATTTTCCAAGACTGTCGCCTCCGGTTTCAGTACAGTGCACCTCAAAAGGCTGAGTATTTTTAGCAGCGCTTAGAAAAACTGTTGCCACGCTGACTAAGAGCCATGATTTTGCAAGTCTTGTATTTAAAAGTGCCTGTCACCTTGTTAGCTCGGAGCATGAAGTTCTTCATGCACTTAGCTTGGGACAGTTTCTCTAAGTCTTGCTAACTTTCCGACCTTTCACTTTCTGATGATGAGGTTGTCTCTGGACGTGCGCCAGTGAAATCCTGTCACTCGTTTATATTCAAGTAACTGACACTACACATAAGTATCCTTGACTGCGATGCTTACCTGTGTTTGCCTTTGTTCGGTCTCCGCTGCAAATCCACAGGCAGCTGGGGCTTGGGCTCCTGGGGGCAGCTTGCCCTGGGTGACTGTGCCCATCACTGCCAGGCACGACAGCCCGCTTCAGTCACGGGCAGAGATCAGAGGCACTCAAGTGCCTCTTCGTTCACGCTTCATCGGAAGCTCACTCACGCAGCTGAGAAGGGCTGTTTTGCCTGTTGTCTGGACCAACAGGCCACGGTGACATGATTCTTGTTTCTTGGTCGCCTGTGACTTACTTCTATGTATTTTGGTGTATGTCTGTATCAAAGTATAGACACCTCTGTTTGAGACTAGGTCTTGCTATGTTGCCTGGGGTAGTCCCGATCCCAGACTCAAGTGATCCCCAGCCTCAGTCTCCCAGGTAGCTGGGATTACAGGTGTCCGCCACCGTGCTCGGCTTTTTCAAGACCAAGTCTCACTATGTTGCCCGGGATAGCCTTGAACCTGCAAACTCAAGCGTCCCCTGGCTTCTTGCCTCCCAGCGCTTGGATTACAGGTGCACGCCACCACACCTGGCCCTGGACCAAGCTATTTAAAAGAAGTTCTTTTGTGTTGCTGTTGCTGTGAGTCCTAGGGATATTTTTCGGCACCCTCTGGTGATTGGGTTTTGGGCTAGTGGAGTTGACAGCGCTTTCTGTGGGTTTTATCCTCACAGCCCTGCCAGCATGAGTTCTCTGATAGGTGGTGACATCGTGGTGGGGACGGTGTCCCATTCCCTCTGCTCTGGGCTGGTAGGTACTCCCTATAAATGGGAGAGACCACCCCTGTAGACTCAAGCCACCAACTGGTCTACAAAGCTGGTGAACGCTGGTGTGTGGTGTGCTACACACGGTGAGGTATGAACCCAAACCTCTGCATTGTGTAGTGTTGGGAGCCAGTGTTCCTCAGCACAAAATGCCCTCCAAACCGTGGGAATGTTCCCTTGGAACCCTGTCACCTCGTGTCCTGTGTGTGAGCATGACACTTCTCTGCCCTCATGCACAGCTCATTCTGGCCCTCGTTTGCGCAGTGGCACCCTCATCTGGGGAGCAGGACCCAGTCCTGTCCTCGAGGTGCCAAGGTCAACCTGGGCCTCAGCGTGCAGGCAGCACTTCCTGGCAGCAACTCCCCCCCGCCCCCTCCCCCACTTGGGGGTCCCGATGCCCGCCGTGCCTTGATTTACGAGCTGCACTGGGGTTTCCACTTCCTGCAGACTTCCTTTCGCCACCAGCTGCCGTGGGCCCCCTCTGGGATACTTAGGTGGTTTCCTTTCCGTCCACGCGGTCTTGTGCTTGGTTGTGGCCGAGCACTTGCTGACCCCCGGGCCCTGTGCCCAAGTCCTGGACCTCACAAGCTCCTGGAGGCTCTGGTCTCCCACCGAGGTGCTCTGAGAACCAGGGCCAGGCAGCACGCGTGCGTCCCCCACAGCAAGAGGGGCCGCCAGGACCAGCTTCAGCGGCCAGAGCCCTCGAGCGCCCTCGGGGGTCCCTGCCCCCCAGGATGGCTCTGCGATGTCACCTTCTTGGAACGGGCCCTTGACAACCGGCCACTTAGAGCCGAACTCGCAGGATGACACGGCGACTGCACACCCCACGGTCCCTTGGCGCGTCTTTGCTGTCTGCTGATGACGTCTCCATGTGGCGGTCTAGCTGCAGGCAGGTGCCCAGAACACAACAGAGCCATCCACACAGGAGGTGGGGTGAGCCGAAGGCTACACAGGGTATTTACTGCACACCGTTCTGCACCGAACACTCCTGAGGGCTCAAGCTTCCAGCTGCAGGTTACCGTTCCCCCTCTACAGCCAGGACACTGGCTCGGCACGCGTCCTTCCAGTCCCACAGCTGGACGGGGCCAGGATGTGGAGCAAACACCACCAGCGGCCTAGGAGGCAGAGGTGGCGCTGAGCACGGGGGGTAGGGACACGCGAGAAGGCCCGGTTAGTGGGGACCGGGGCCTGCAAGATGAGGTCCAGTCTGCTGCTGGGTACTGGCATCTAAGCATGTGTATCCCAAAGACTTCGCACCTGAGCGCCCAGCCTGCCTTGTCTACACGCTTGCCAGAGGGCCCAAGGCACTCTGCAGGGGCGGCACTCAGAGTTACAGGATCCTTGTGTCCTAGACTACACAATGGACGAGCCCCAGGGCACAGAGACGTGGACATTCGCCTGACAATCCAAACTCATCCTTTCTGTCGCGGCTGGAGCTGAGGGGAGTGTGACAGGAAGAAGCAGCCTGCGACTGGATGGGCCACGGGGGGGGGGGGGGCAAACCTCCCTGCTGACACGCATGCCCACAGCAGGCCAGACAGCCTGTGCCTGGGAACTGAGCTGGTCAGAGAACATGGTCAGCAGCAGCTCCTGCGCCGCCGGTGGACAAGCCTCTGGGCAGTCTCCTCCCCGCCGAGGGAGACCAGGCTTTGACAGAAGAGACAGCTTTTCACACACGTGTTCTCTGCCCACCTTCACTGCGTTCTGAGAAATCAACATGCACCCGACAAACCTGTGACGAACGCCACATCCCATGGAGGCGGGAGCGTTGAGCGCACTGTGGGCCAAGTCGGAGTGACGAAGGTGCCTCCTGAATCTTACCAGCTTCAGCGGGCCTCAGGCACAGACCAAGCCGCGGCCCCCCCAGCGCCACACCCCCACACTCCCTCCAGCAGGCAGGCAAGTGTGTCCCCCCCCATCCCCCCGCTTGGTCAGCCGGCGCTGCCCAGGGGAGGATCCGGGACCCGGAAGCCCACGCCCACGGGCAGCCTGTCCATGGGGACCGGCTGCTGAAGGAAGACAGACCCAAAGCGCAACTGTGGTTTCCAGAGCAATTTATTCATGAAAATCTATTCCCTAAGCCGCGACCGTCCCCCCGCGCGCTGGGCCGACAGACAGACACCGAGAGGATTTAACAAGCTCGTCGTTTAATAAAGTCTGAATTCACTCTCACCACATGGATTGGACAGTCAGCTGCCGAAGCAGACTTCTTTTGAACAGATCTTAGCTTGGAAAAGTCACAGACACTGAGTTCTGTGTAAACGGGTGGAGAGCACGTGAGTTCCTTTGTTTTGAGCAATAAGCCTCAACGTCACCGCAGAATAAAGAATGTAGGCCCGAGAAAGCATGATCAGTCACTCGTATAGAACAGTATTGTTTCTATAATTTGAAGCTTTCTGAATGGACGGGTTCAGGCCTGATGTAACTGTAAAAAGATTACTTAGTGAATAGACTATATGGAATTGTACAAAAATGTTATTAACTTTAATTCTTAATAGCCTAAACAGTCACTACGTCACTAACTGCTATTCAAAATGAAAAACCTGATTCTGAATCCCCACAAGGCAGCGCGGTGCACGTCACCACGCCACCCGGACTCAGGCTGTGTCAACATATTATCTCAACAGAAACTTTGGCTTTAGGAAAGAGTCACAAACATTTAAAATAATGGCTTTAATTGTCATTTTAAGTATAGGTAGGGCGAGTGTGCTTTAATTAAATATACATCATACCAGAGATGCTGGCAAGGTTGAAGGTTACTCCTAATGTCGACAGCTAGAAAAACTAGTTTGTACATGACAAGACGGAAGAAAAGCAATCCCTTTGAAACGAAATTAAAAAAAAGTTCACAGTGGTCTGTATCAACAATACGCATTATGACAGTAACATCCTACAGATGAGCACCCTAGGGCTCTCTTTATGGCCTAAAGAAAATGAGCATTTACATAATCCGCGGGTTGCACTGAATTAAAAAGATCAATTGTACACTGACCCCTTGGCAGGAGACACTGCCGGGGGTACAGCTACAACACCATCATAAAAGTTGTTTGCAAAAGGAAGAGAGAATTGAAAAAGAAAACATTTTGTTTCTTGAGAGTGGAGTCTTTTCCCTGCTGCCAGAACCAGCCGGTGCCATTCACCAGGTCAAAATGGAAGGGGCCCCACGAACACACTATGTGAGCAAGCTGACCAGTACACATGACAGTCTTAAAAACGGAGGCTATGTACTCTATGTTACAAGTCCCGACTACAGTGTCAGAGCGACATCTATTTCTTTGCTTGCTTTGTGATCATACCCCTTGGCGGCGTCACGGGTCTCGTGGCATTCGGCTTCTTTTTCTCTGCAGGCTTTAAAATCTGCGAAGATTCAAAGGGCAGCGCACATTAGGGACACGCTCAGCCCCATGTCTTCCCAGCTCTCCTCATGCTTACTCGAACCTTCTGTTCAGAAAGGTTTGTGAGGGCTCAGAACTGTAACTGACAGTCCCTCCAGCAAATCAACACACACGAAGCCCCCAAGTAAACATGCTGGTAATAAATACTATAAAGAACAGAAACTACACGGTCGAGACAAACTATTCTGCTTCTGAATAACGCCAATTCTCTGACCCCATACCGGCGTTATCTTTTCTGATCCACGGGGGAAATTCTTCAGACTCCTGTTTCTCCAGCCCCCAGGGGAGACTGAGCAATGCCTGAGAGCTCCAAGGCCCCCAAAGGTTGGCTAGAAAAATGGTTCTGGTTAATTTAGTTGATGACTTCCGCACGACCTTGGCAGCTCTACTTAAGCTTATGACTGAAGTCATGCAAGTTCAGCCTGAAGTCATGTAAGTTTAATCCCAGCAAGTAAGGAAAGAGCTGGGATGATGTTATGCGCAAAGGATGCTTTTGTACTGAGCGAAGGCCAAATGACATCACTGTATCAAAGGTTTTGCAGAAACGAGAGAAAAGTGCTGGGAGAAGGGGCCACGCAGCCCAGAGCACGTGGCAGCCAGCACTAGTCTCACAGACAGGCAGCACCTTAATTTCAGCTGAAGGCTACGCTGACAGTGCAATCTCAAACTCAGAAAGCCAGAACCGCACGGAGGGTTTTGACCTGCTTATATAAATGGAAAACAGTTAAGCTTAACACACCAAGGGAGACCCCCTGCTCGTTTTTTCGTTTTTCCCTTTAGAAAGGACCCACACATCACGGAGTCAGGACGCACTCCGCTTAGGGAGAAGTGAAACCTTAACCCACTCAACATCCATCCACAGGGGATGAAAAATAGTAATTTCAAAAAAAAGGCAGTTAAGATTCAGACACGGAGACGGGCCCAGCAGGCAACGCGCTCTACCTGGAAAGAACACATCAGGGTCTCGTCCACACTCATCATGGCGCCGGCGTTGTCAAACTCTCCACAATAATTGGGTGCAGAAAACAGAGTAACCAACTGCCTCTTTGCAAAAAATTCATATCCGTCTTCAACCACCTTGGAGAAAAAGGTTTTCCGTATGAATAGGTGCAGCCATTAGACACATAAAGTCACCGTTCACTTTCCCACTGAGCCTGATACCCTGTCAGTCTCTTCCAGATAAATAAGCAATACCTACCCACCAAAATCAACAAGGAGAATCTGTGCTCACACACATGCTCGTAAGTGTACATGTAAAATTCAAAATCAATACCTGATGGGCTCTACATATAAGATCCAAATCATGCTTATGGAGAAATTTTGCAACCACTTCTGCACCAAATGTGAAGGACACTCCTCTGTCATTTTCACCCCAGCCTAAGACATCTTTATCGGGGTCAGACCACAAAAGATCACAAAGAAGACCTTGATCTGGTACATCAGTGGGTCGCATAATTCGCCGAATCTGCTCCATAGATTGAAGATCTGGTGATAAACCTGTTAAACGAGGAAACAAGGTTCACAAAAAGGGCATCCGTGTGTCTACCTAGAATCACAAGGACTCTGGTGCAGTGAGGAAGGAAACGCGTGGCTGTTCTGTTCATCCAGTTTAGATTCCAGGCCTCCGCAAGTGAGCAGCGCTGGGCTTGCGCACAGGCACCCATTTGCGGGGTACGCATTCGGCTTACGCGGCCTCCCCAAACACGCGGAGCCCTGGCAAATCAAAACCCAGTCCCTTTAAAAGGACTCCACCCCGGACCCTCCCCCGCTGACAGACTACGAAGCACATCCCAGCGTCTTAACCCATGGACTCAGGAGCTGCAGTCTTCAGGTGTGACGGACGGAGCTCTCCAGGCCTGCGCTGCCGGACACCACCCAGCCCGGCGGACAGCGCCCAGCCCGGCGGACAGCGCCCAGCCCGGCGGACAGCGCCCAGCCCGGCGATCGGCTCAGACGGAGCTGATGCTCGAGTCTGCGAGCACACACCCAGCTCTACCGAGCCCGCTTCAGCACAGGAAAGCAGGGACAACGGCCTCTGTCAGAACAGGCTCTTTGGTGGTCAGCCAGTTTCTGGCCGCAGACGAAGGGAAATCCTCTTCGCAATCACCGCGTAACACTTACGTCACACAAAGCGCAGCCAGAGAAAAGCAGCAAGTTTAAAACTCAAAGTCAGAACATTTCCCAAAAGGAACGGCTCAGACAGACCAGGAAAAAGTCTATCCACATCCGGCTTCCTGGAGGCCACAACTCAGCATATTGACCGTTTGCTGTTTTCAAATCAAGCTGTAATCAGAGCCCCGAGTCCCCGCAGGGCGAGCCCTGAGCTGCAGCTGCCCACGCGGCCCACCTACCTCCATGACAGCAGAATATCTTCTCGTCCACGATGGCTGCTATCGGTAAACAGTTAAAGCAGTCTGTGAAAGTTTTCCAGAGTTTAATGTTGTATCTTCTTTTACCTGTGGGAAGTTCAGGATGGTTGAGACTGGTGTTCGGGAGGCTCAGGCTTGCGGGCAACCTGCCCCGAAGCGAGGTTCTGCTCACTCCGAGCAAACAGAACGCTGCACGCTGCCCCACTAACATCTCCTGGAGAGCGCTCACAGCTCCACAGACACGCACACCGGAGACAGCGGACCCGCAGGCAACAATTGGCCCTCTCACATGTAACAGAGCCCACGGGAGTCTCAGACCGGAATCCCCGCTGTGATGACTAAGGCTCACCCAACATCTGCCCGGGAGTCACTGATCAATGCGCGGGAAGCTCCACCTAGGAGCGGCAGCCACGGACAGCCCACGCACACGTGCCAGCACTCACGGAGGGAGCCTGCGTATCAACCCCCAGGAGTCACCCGACGGCCGCCCACGCTCCAGAGGGGCACGGTGGCTCTGGGCCAGAGCTGCCCTTGGCGGGGGCTCCACTGCCTTCGCCCACCCTGCGCCCTCCGAGCACGACCTGGACAGAGCACGCGTTGAAGGCATCTCCCGCCCTCCAAGCAGAAGCGTCATCTTACTCCCAAACCAAGCCTATCCTCAGTCGGGCCCAGTGCCTGCCCTGGGAACAAGCGATGGCTTAAGGCTGCAAACTCCTGAGTGTGCGACCTGCAGGCAGAGGGTCCCCAGACATGCTAGTGACTCCACGGCTCACCCAGGAGTGCGTTTCTGGGGGATCCACACATTCCTCTCACTGGAGGGATCTGAAGCCTGTCTCCAAAAGGCGGCAGGGAAACCTGTGTGCAGCCTCGCCACCTCCACCTGACAGCGACAGTGACACTGACGACGTAAGAGCCGGGCTAGATCTTTGCCCCAGCTACAGCAGCGATGGGGCAGCCTGTCTTGGGACCATGCTCTCTAGGGCCCCTGGCACCTGCCAAGGTGGACAAACCCCCCCCCCCACCCTGTGTGGGCGCTACGGCCT
>PVHY01030591.1:0-13313 GCA_004024945.1 Uropsilus gracilis
GGGAGGGAGGAAGGAAGGAAGGAAGGAAGGAAGGAAGGAAGGAAGGAAGGAAGGAAGGAAGGAAGGAAGGAAGGAAGGAAGGAAGGAAGGGAAAACATTGAATATTCTTGAAAAATATGTTTCAAATTATCAGCTTGATACTGAGTGCTATAGAAATTATCCTCTCATGTTTTAGGGAAGAGAGACAGAAATTACTATATATAATTTAATGACTTAAAATATTTTTTATAAAAAGAACTTCATTTCTATGCTGAGTTTTAGTAACATCATTAACTTTTATTTCCAGAAACTCAAATGAGTTGAAAAAAAGCACCATTTGGGGAAATTTACATAAGAATGACACTCCTAATGAAGTTTCTCCACTATGGGTAATTCATTTGTGCTGACAATGCTCTAGGCCTGCTGTGTGGGGAATACAGAGCAAACATTTGCTGAATGGTCAAATAAGGCAAGAGTGGTATGTGGTCATAGGGCAGAGTAAGTGTTCTGGCTTCATTTTGTATTTAATCCCTGCCATTAGCCTCTTTAGCAAGGTGTTCTACCCTGCTGACAACCTAAATCCAAGAGAACAGGAATCTCCCACATCAAAGTCAGTCAACCTGAGTGAGGTGGTACAAGAAATGTGCAAGCTGGAGTCTACCAAATCAGCGTTCAGATCTTAGCTCTTAGCTTCTTAGTCGTAGGACTCTGAAGACTTGCCTGACTCTCATGATCCTGCATATTTTCATCTGTGGTATGAAAACAATACTTCGTTGCACTCAGGTTTTCAAATCACTTGTGTACTTAGGCTTCTGCTTCTGGCAACACTGGAAACTATGCAATTCCCAGAGGTAGGCTTAATTTTGCAATCCTTGTGAAGCGTCTGACCATATTTACATTTTATTTATATAAAAAGTTGTCAGGAGCATCAGTTGAGAGCGATAATTTTCCATGGGATGTGATATGAGTGATAGCCTTCAAGTTATACAAGGAGGAATGACCTAGTGAATCAGGCACCTAGGACCACATTAAAAGCAGCTATGTTTGTTAGGTGAGTGTTCAGATTGTTAGAACTTAATCTAAAATCAAAAAAAAAAAAGAAAAGAAAAAGAAAAAAGGAAAATGAAGAAGTTTAAAATGTGAGAGGAATTTTAAGCAGTATTTATACTAGCTAGGCCTTAGAAACAACTGAAGTGCCTACTGTTAGAAGTTTGGGTAAAGAAAGTGTGGTATATCCACACAATGAGATATTATTCAGTGATAAAGAAAAAGAAAAATGTTGCAATTTACCTCAAAATGGAAAGAGTTCTAGGATATCATGATTAATAAAGATATTAGAATGACAAACATTGAACATAGTAGATGATTGGACAAAGCAAAATGCTTATAAAAACTAGTGGATATCACGGCCGTGCACAGTGGCTCGTGCTTGTAAGCTTCAGTCTATGAAGCGGCTGGGGCTAAGGATCGCAGTTCAAGTCCTTCCTGGGGCCGGTAGCAAGACCTAGTTCCAAAAAATAGCTGGGTGTGGTGGCGCACGCCTGTAATCCCAGCTACCTGGGAAGCTGAGGCTGGGGATTGCTTGAGTCTGTGGTACCATGGACAACATGAGCCTGCGGTTCCACGGGCAAAAATAGCAAGACCTAGTCTCAAAAAACAAACAAACAAACAAACAAAAAAAACTAGTGGATATCACAAAGTGAGATTTCTGAGGTTGAGAGAAAGAGAGGATCAAGTGGATAAAAAGAGATGGTGGTAGGGAAAAAATTATTAAAAAATTAAATATTACAGCTTAATAGCTGGTGTAATCAGAAACTAGAGACTCCTGGAGAAAGAATTAGTAAATAGAGGTTAGATGTGAAGAAATTATGCAATTAACAGAGGAAGGACAAATGATGAAATATAGAGCAGACAGTAGTAGAAGGTGAGAAAGGCAAGGAAAAAAAAAGAAATGTAAACAAAACCTATACAATAAAATTTTTTTGAAAAAGGTGAGAAAGTCCTAAATAAGTTCTACTGAGATAATATTTAAAAATATATGTTGTTTAACCCAAACTAGAATGTTGTTTTGTAAAGTTTCTTTCTCCTTTTAATATCACACTAAACAAATTTCTTGCTATTTTACTGATTGTAGGGAATAAATTATTAAAACAGCAGACAAGTTTAGTGAAAAATTTGTACCAGCTATTCTAAATTCATAGATTAATTTTATGTATGTAAGTATTAAAATCATAATTTATAATTTTGAATTTTCATATAAAATTGATTATTATCATCATCAATATATATTTCAAACCCTCAATAGTATATCTTTTTGTAGAGAAATGATTTCAAGTTTCTTGAGTCTCCATTGTCTTTAAAAAGTTCTAGAATACAAATATACCATGGCACTTTTAAAATCAGATTGTGTAGACTCATATTGTAATAAAATAACTAATACCAAGATCAAGATGAAATAGATTTGATAGTCTCAGTCTAACCTTTCAATTTGTCCAGTTTATAGGTCAGAAAATATTTTAATTATAAGTGATCACAGTTATTATTAACCCTTAGGGTATAGTTGGCATTTAATAAATAGTTGTTGAGTGAGTAAATTAATGACTGTAGTCGATTAACTTCAAATTGGAAGGCTGATGAAAAGAAAAAAAAATTCAGAAAATTTTGTATGTGACCAGATACAAGCTAACACAATTTTCAGTGTTAGCTTATATACTGTTTTGACATAGAAGGATAGAGATAGCAAGTGATTAGAAATTCACTAGTATTTTTTGTCCATTGAAAATCGATTTTCACCTGTTTGATCACTAAAGTTCTCATTTATCTCAGGAATTATTTCCTTCACTGAACCCTCTTCACACCCCTTAATCCCTTATCAAATCTTTACATTTGAAAATACAGCTTGGTAGTTTGAGGGTCCTCTGTCCCAACCCGCGGGATCGTCAATGGAGACCTAGAGGAAGGAGTGGGAATGGGGATGGGACAGGAGACACGAGAAATCTGGAGACAAGACAGGTTTCTGATCAAGTCTCATTTATTGTTGCTTTGTCTTGAGTTCATATACATTAGACATAGACATTCCAGACATTCCAGGATGGTCATCTCCAATCAATGCTTGCCACAAATACTAATTGTCCAATGGTCTAGTTTACAACTATATATGGTCTCCTATGGACAGGGGCTTACTCTTCTTTGAGTGCCCCTTACCTGCTCTGTTCCGGGCCCATACTTGGCTAATGCAAGAGCCTATCAGGTTGCAGCATACCTGGCTGATGCAAAAGCCTCATGGGTTTTCAGCAGACTGGCCTTGTCATAGGGGCTAATTTCTTAGCTCTCTACAGTCCTCCACATTATACACCATTCAATCCAGCAACCCCACTTCTGGGAATCTACCCAAAGGATACAAAAACATGAATTCAAAGGGACACCTATATTCAAATGTTTATTGAAGCACTATTTACAGTAGCCAGGATATGGGGAAAAAAAATAGATGCCCCAAACAGACAAATGGATCGGAAAATTGTGGTATATGTACATAATGGAATATTATTCAGCAATAAAAAATATAAATTTGATACATTTGTGATGGCATGGATGGATCTAAAGGAATCATGTTAGCATAAATAAACCAGAAAGAAAAAGAGAAATACTAGATAATTTCACCTATATGCAGGATATAAGGAAAACAAAAATCAAAAAGACAAGTAAAACTTAATACTAACAAAATGTCACCAGAACTGAAGCAAAGAGCAAGGGAGGGGAAAACCCAGGCGATAGATGGGCACAAGAGAATAATATGACAGTTCACAGGTAACAAGGTGGTGAGAGAACCTCAGGGTATACAATAATGTAAAAAATATATCTCTGTGTGTGCATGCAATCAACTGATGAATATATTTCCAAGGTCAAATGCGGCCTTCCCCCAATTACTTTGAACTCTAGAAAATATGCACAATGCTAGTAACTAATCAGATTCTTGGCATAAATTTCATAAATTACACCCTATATGTCAAACTTTGACAACTGGAAGCTAAAGAGTCATTCTACAGTGTTGTATTCCTGAACTTCTCCAGCAAGACAGTATGATGTGTATGATGTGATTTTTGTTTCTAAAACTGTAGCCAAGTGAGTAATATGCCAATTTGTGTTTATTCTTCTTTCTTATATCATGACAAGTATTTCTTTCTCATTCTTGCTGCCCTGGAATTACATCTAATAAACCTCAGCATATTAAGAAGAATAATAGCGAAGCACTTGATTTTTCTGTCAAATACCAACACTGAACATTGTCAACTACTGTAAATACTATTATAAGTATCTTATCTTACAGTTATTTTAAGAAAACAGTCCTATCTCACTTCTCTTATCTCTCACAATTCCATCCCTTCATAGAGAAACTGCTTGATCTGGAAATACTTTGAACAAATTGTCTGTCCTTGTTTCCTCATCTTGTAACACATCATGTACCCCCCAAAGACTTGGAAATATTTCCCATCATTTCTTCCAAACCTCCTCTGATTGGTGTGAAATCAACTTCTTTTGGTCTTCTGAAAAATGAGCCCACAAGGGAGTCAGTTTCGATCTTAAGATATACACAGAAATTAGACACAAAATTTATGCAAGGTAAGGGTCCTACAGAATGAGCCAAGTTGGGAGGAAAGTGCCCAAAGTTAGGGCCAAGACCAACAAGAGCCAGTGAGCCATCCCTTCCCCCTGATCTCCTAATCTTTTTGCGTTCAGTTTGAGTCCTTCATTCTTCAGCATCAGGCCTTTCAGTGCCTTGGCGCCTTCTGCAGATATCACGCTCAAAATAATGGACTTTGGAAAATAGTCTTGGCCTGGACTTGCTTCTTTTTAAACATTTTGATCAGATGTAGAGTTTTATAGTCATATTGTTTGTGAAATGCCTTTTCTGTACATATTATCATGGCAGTGTTTATGTTGCATGTCTAATTAGCTTCAACATACCAGATGAATTGTTTAAACCCGTCTGGCTTGCTATAATTTTTCAAAGTTCCTCATCTGCTAAGAAAAATATATTTGTAAAGGTTTTAGATTTCAGGAACCAAAAGTCTATGATGGATCCTGTTCACCATAGGAAATCTCACAAGGGCATAGAGGGCAGAGTCATCTGCAGGGTCAATCAGTAGGAGAGGAGGCAAAGTCCAAAACACTTTTACAATTCTAATTTGGGAATTAGTGCCAATATCAACATTTTGTCCCTTTCCCATTCTTCCTCCCAAGGAAAGGAAGCAAATATTAAGTTGAGAAGTTTCTCACCATTAGCAGCAATAGATGGTTTAGGGACAAAGACAGGCAGAGAAAAGTGTGGACTCTTTGCAGAAAGGAAGGGAAATGAGATTTAAGATTACTGAGGATGAGATGATGGTTCATGGGTGATAAGGTGGTGGGAGAACTTTGTACTATACAAGGTAAAATATATACATATATTATTAAATCAATTTTTACAAAAGGTGCCAAGGATGGTAAAGTGGAAGAAATCAAGCCAAAAAAAATTAAATGTAAATGTCTAAAAATTATTTGACTCCATCAAGAAAGAATGATGTACACAGCCCTTAGTAGTGACACCCCTCTGTCTTGACATATTACACAGTCTCAACATGTTATGACATATTGAAGTCCCATTGCAAAACTCTCATAAGTGGAGAAAACCCTAGAGATGACCTACTCTCAGTTTCTCCTGTTCACTCCCCAGCAAAGGTTTCAGTCACTTCCATCATGCTTGAATACAGGTAGTAAATCCTTTCTGTATCAAAAGGCTCATGAGTTGGAGAATCGATATCTTTGTTGTCCTTTTCCTACACCCAGTTCTATGCATTGACCCTCCATTGTTATGCCAATATCATATTATCTTAAATACTGTCGTTTTATAGTATAAAGTCAGGTTACATGATGCTTCCATTTCTCTCCTTTTACCCCAGATGGTTTTAACTTTTGAGGTCTTTATTGTTTCATATAAAATTTTAATATATTTTTTTCCATTTCTTTGAATAATATTATGGATATTTTATTGGGGATTGCCTTAAATTTATGTATTGACTTTGGATCAGCAGGCTTTTGATTCTATTGATTGGCTACATCCATGAGCATAAAATCTTCTGTTTCAGATCCTGAATGTTTTGTTAACATCTTGTAGTTCTCATGGTATAGGCTGTTTACCTGCCTGGTTATTCTAATTCTGAGGTATCTGATTCTTTTGGAAGTGATTGTGAATGAAATTATTTTCTTGGTATCTATTTCCTCTCAGTCATTGTTTATATATAAAAATGCCACAGATTTTTGTATGTTGATTTTGTAACCTGCCACTTTGCTATATTTATTTTTTTCTAATAGCCTTTGGTGAAGTATTTAAGTTGTGCTATATATAATATCTTCTGCAGATAATGATCATTTGACTTCTTTCCCCACTTGGATTATTTTTATTTCCTATTTTGTATGATTGCTCTAGCTAAAATCTCTAACACTAAACAGAAGTGGTGATAATGGCCATTCTTTTCTTACTCCTGAACTTAAGGGAAAAGTTTTCAGTTTTTTTACCATTAACTGCTGTTACTTTCTGAATATGCTATTTTATATTGAGATAAGTTCTTTTTATTTCCACTTTGTTTAGTTTTATCATAAATAAGTGATGGATCTTGTTGACTGTTTTCTCTGTATCTATTGATGTTGTATGATTTTTATTTTTACTTTTTTGAATATCATGTATTTTATATATTAACTTTATGATGTAATAAATCCCATTTCATCATGATGTATAATCTGTGTGATATAGTTTAATCTTAGTGTTTTGTTGGAGATTTACACTTCAATGTTCACTAAGATTATTAGTTTGTAGTTTTCTTGTGTTGTCTTTATCTGGTTTCAGTTTTCAAGTATTGTTGACATCATAAAGTATATTAAGGAAAATTCCCTTTTAGATTTTTAGAAATAATTGAAGCAAGATGGGCATGAGTCACTTTTTAAAGATTTGATAGAAGTCATTTGTAATTTATCTGTCCCTAAGCTATGTCTTCTGGGAGAATTTTTATTACTGTTTCGATTTCAATGTTTGTGATTATTTTAGTGAATCCAAATGTTTTTTACTGGTATAGTTTTGGTAAATTAAATTGACCTAGAAATGTTTTCATTTCTTCAAAATTATCAGATTTATTGCTATATAACTGATCATAGACATCACAGTATTTCTATGACATGTCATAATTTCTCCTCTCATTTCTAATTGTTTTCATTAATGCCTTTTTTAAATGTTAGTCTAGCTACAGTTTTATTAATCATACCTATCGTCTCAGAGAACCAACTCTTAATTTCATTAATCTTGTGTACTATCTGTTGAGTGTCTGTTTCATTTTTTTCTTATTTTTTAATGTTTCTTTTCTTCTAAAAACATCTTTTTTTCAGTTATTTAAGTGTATTTAAAATATTTTGGACTCCTTATTGTTGGTTTGTTTTGCAATTATTTTCCTTGTTAGAACCACTTTTGCTGCATCCCATAGATTCTAAAATCTTGTATCTTTGTTTGCATCATCTGAAGGTATCTATTTTTAATTCTACTTTAATTTCCTCTTTTATCCAATGGCTATTAGTCAACCTAGTGTGTAATTTCCATGTATTTATGGCTTTTCCTGTCTTTTTTCATAATTGATTTCTAGGTTTACCACACAGTGCTCAGAAAGAGTACTTAGTATGATCTCAATTTTAGTTTATTTGCAATTAATTTGTGTCTCAATATGCTGTCTACTCTTAAATATGTTCCATATGTACTTTTTAAAAATGTATATACTCATTTGAGGGTAAAGTTTTCTGTAGATATTAGTTATACCTATGTGGTATAATTCCTCTTATAAGGTTGTTTCCTTATTTAATATGTTTTGTTGTCTGTCCATAGTTGTAAGTAGAATATTAAAGTCCCTGGTATAATAATTGTAGAAGTTTTAATATCTCTTCTTAATTCTATGTTAATTGTCATATGTAAGTGCTCTATCATTTACGAGTGCTATTTTTTGTTGTATTAATCTTTTGATCTTAATGGTACTATTGATCTGTGTATTTTTCTACTCTTTTTAATTGCAAATCTATTGCTTTGCAATTAAATAATCACAACACACATTGCAATTACTCATGGTTTTCAGTTGTCATAGAATGGCTTTCCATACTTTAGCTCTAAACCTGTGCCTATCTTGATAGGTTAGATGGGTTTCCTGTAAACAGGAGGCTGAATTTTTGTTTTGAAATCTCTTCAGAAATTCTATACCTTTTAACTGGTTAAATCGAACCATTTAAGGTGATTATTAAAACATTAAGTACTTATTGCAATTTTCTTCATTTCTTTACATCTTCCTCTTATGTTTTGTTTATGCTTCATTCTCTTGTCTTACACATTAGTTGTACTGATTTTTATTTGAGGGTTCTGCTTCAACAAATGTTAGTCTATTACAAGGTTCTACTTGGATAAACATTAGTTTATTGTGAACTATTCATATGATCTGTTGAGATATCTAGTATCAGACTCATTCTGGTGGCCCACATTGTTACACTCCTCCCCCTCCTTCTCCTTCATACTGTATAATTTAAGTGTCTTACCTCTATATTTATTGTTCTGTTGTTTTATAATAACTCCCTAGTGTTCATTTCATATCCAATTTGGTGCTGATAAATTTTCTTCGTTTTTGTTTTTCAGTGAATGTCCTACTCTTCCTTCTTTCTTGAATTTTTTTTTGGAGACTAGGTCTTGCTATTTTTGCCCATGAAATCGTAGGCTCACATTGCCCGTGGTATCACAGACTCAAGCAATCCCCAGCTTCAGCTTCCCAGGTAGCTAGGATTATGGGCTCATGCCACCATGTCCAGCTATTTTTTAGGACTAGGTCTCACTGTGTTGCCCAAGGTGGGACACGATCCCCAGACCCTACCGTGAATCCATAAGCTGTCGCTTACAAGCACATGCCACTGTGCCTAGCGTTTCTCTCTTGAATGTTAATCTTGCTGGGCAAATGATTCTGAAATGAAAGTCTTTTTTTCTCTTTTGAATAATTTAAGGATCTTCTACTTTCTTTTCTTGCCTATTAGATTTCTACTGAGGAGTCCAAGAACAATCTAATTGATATTTTCTTATACAGCATTCCGGTTTCGCTGTCTTTTTAATATTTTTGTCCTTGTCATTGACATTCAACAGGTTTTTTTTAAAATAATATGTTTTGAGGTGTCTGGTATTTTTTGTTTGTGACTCATCAACCCTTTTGAATAAAGGTGTCTGATTTGTTTCCCAAGTTGCAATTGTTCTTACAATGAGTTTTTCAATAAATTTTATATTTCTTTCTCTTTTTCTTCTCCTACTGCGATTCCCTAGTTGTGGATATTTCTCTTTAGGTTATCCCAGAGAGGGTACCTTTGTTGTTTAATAGAACCACTTGCTACTATATTTACAAACAATATTTGTATAGCACTTTGCCATTTCCTAATTTCACAAGTACTTTTGCATTTGAACATCACAAACCTTATGTGATCAGACATGAAATTTTAGATTCAACCTTTAGATTCAATTTTAGATAACTAAGAAAATAGAACATCCAAGAATTTTGTTGCTTGTCCATATTAACATATAAAATAATAACAGGAGTTTGCTTTTATAGAGTCTTTATGTTGGGCACAGTGTTAGCTTTCCCTGCATCAGCTCACTAATTCTTCACAAAAATATTATTATAGTTACTTTTATACCCTCATACAATAGATGATGAAATTAAAAGTCAAGGATGCAGAATAATTTATTCAAAGACACAGAGGTAGTAAGTAGAAGATACAGGCCTTATCCGTATTTTACTGATAGTCAAGTCACTTTATTTAGATATTCTAACAAGTCTCCAATCACCATAAGACATAACATTATGTTACATACCACTACGAAAGAAAATAAAGTGGCAATTACACTATGGCCTCATGCTTTCTTATCACTTAAAATTGTTGTTTATAACTTACTGGAAGAGTTCCTTTACACTTAATTTAGATGTAGTTTCTTATTGTGTATCACTCTTAACTGTATGTTAAGAGAGAAAGTATAAAAGGAGATGCATAGGTGTCTCCACATTTAGAGATTGATTCTTCCCAATTACCTTTTAACTCAGAATCACCAATTATCTCCCAAAGAGCACCATACAATGGCAAAGTGTTTCTTAAAAGAGTGCTCCACTCTTTCTGTCAGGATTTTTCTCCCAAGCCTTTGGTACCCACTCTGTAATCTTTACAATGCACACTTTCACAGTGACAGAGCACAGCAGCACCCTTGAGGACAGGAATTGTGAGCAGAAATATTAAAAAAGAAAAGGATATGTCATCTAGACTCTGTCCTTTAGACTCAGTTACTCCCTTTCCTTGGCATAAGGTAGCACTGAGAAGAAATTTCAGCTATCTCTTATATCCCTTAGGATATCTGGAAAATTCTCTCTTAACCTGCATCAGCATTTTTTATTCAACTTAGATATAATTTTTAAGATTTTATTTTTTGTAACTACATGAACATATCATTCCTTTTTTTTTCTTTTCTACACAGCAGTCTTTTAAATATTCGAAATAGTGCATCATCAAGATTGTTTTTAGCAAAAAATGTACACATACACACATTTCTAAGTAAAAGAGTTGATAGCAGCATTGGTTTTTAAAACAAAGTGTTTTTGTGTGACTTGGAAAAAGGAACAAGGAAGGATTGGTGGAAAGATCATTTCCCCTGAAACATTTAAGAAAAATGAGTATAAAATGTCATTAATATGTTGATCCAGCTGTGAAGTTAATTAAATATTACAGTCCTGGTTGAACAAAAACAAAAACTGAGATTTCCTGGAGAGTACTGTTTTGTTTTATTTTTTTTAAAAAAAGAAGTTTCACCACTATTGAAAGGCACATTCCATTCTTGCTGCAATTCCCATCAATCCTGCTACTTTTTATTTTATTTGACAAGGTTGAGGAGTAAACCAGTAGCGTTACTTTTTTTAACCAAATCTCTTTGGTCACCAACACTGTGAAAATCATTAGTTTACTAAACATTGTTGCTTAAAATGAAAATCAGAAGATCTGGTAACACCAGTACCGTATTCTGAACCAACAGAGAATGATGAAATAATATTTCTTGATATTTTGGAATTATAGATTATTAATTTTTTCAACTGCTCAAAAATGCAAAAGTTCGTCAATCATAGGCAGGCAAAGGACATGACGAAGAAAGGACATGACGAAGACAAAGATTCTAGTGTCAGCCCTTGTGGTCTCAGTTTAGGTTGTGCTGCTTGCCTTTGCTCCTCAAAGAGAACCTAGGTGCCCTCTTAATAGGTTTGTTCTAAGGACTAACTGAGCTAACACTCATTTTGTTAAATAATTAAGTATAATGTAATTATACTTAAGATGATTATAATATATTATAATGTTTTATAAAACTATGCTCTGGAAGATATTTTTCACTCAAAAATATTGACTGGTATGAAATATTAGTGGTTAGGGGCCAGGCACGGTGGTACATGCCTTTAATCCCTGCCTAAGAAGGGAGGCCAAGAATAAAACTGACTTGCGTCCATGGGTTCGAGACCTGCCAAGGCCAACATAGTGAGACTTAGTCTCAAAAAATAGCTGGACATGGTGGCACACTCCTATAATCCAGCTACCTGGGAGGCTGAGGCTGGGGAATGCTTGAGTCTGTGGTACCCCAGGCAAAGTGAGTTTGCAATTCCCTGGGCAACATAGCCAGAACTAGTCTCAAAAAATAAATAAATAAATAAATAAGAGTGGTTATTCTCTGTCAGCTAATAATTTTATTTCCCTGAAATACAATTTTTTATTTTATTTCTCTGAAAGTTTGCATCTCTATTCTTCCCAATCACAAAATAATCTAAAATTACTCCTGCCTATGAAGGGTCATCGCTTTTGCTTAAAAACAAGGTGATCAGAACTTGGCATGTCATGAAAAAAATCCTTCAGAAACCACCATTCTTTTACTCTCAGTAGTCCAAGTTAAAAGGCCTAAGAACATGTTACTTCTGGTTCTCTAGAGCAACACCATCCAGTTGAAGCTCTCTGTGGTGGTGGAAATGGCTTTTGAGCCATCTGGTTTGAAAGCTACTAAGCATATGTGGCTGTTGAGCACTACGCTTATAACTAATGCAACTCAGTGATAAAAGTTTTCATTTTCATTAATTTTAATAGATACATGGAGCTGGTAACTGCTACCTGTACTGGACAGCTCAGTTTCAAAATATATGATTTCTATCTTCCTGAGAACCACAAACATTAGCCCTCGTATGCAGACAGCTGAATTGTAAGAAATGTTAATATCCATGTGCTAACTGAGAAAACTAGAGGAAAAGCCTAGTGTGACAAGTCTAACATATGCTACAAATGATTCTTAGTAAAATCACGGTGTGGTCCTCAACACTTTGAAGATAGCTTGAGCAATGCTGGAATTCTCACCTAAACCATTGCACATAAAATAAGACAGAAGCACAACAAAGTCAGAGAGATTAAATAAATGACAGCACAAAAAGATAGCAAAGACTTCCTTAAAAGCAAGTATTGTTCTGGGGCTAGGAATACCCTCTTTCAAATTCCTTTTTTAATATGGGTTCTTCTGCCTGCGCCCGCTGCTGGGAGATCATACGGGAAAAACAAACTAAGAGTCCAGACCCTCACAAGAGTCCCACTTCCGCTCCTCAAGGAGCTGCATGGGGGTTACCTCAGTCTTAGGGTGTTTTTGGTCAAAAATGCCAGGCTGTGTCCTTGACTCCCAATCCTGTCACTCCAGTTGGCACCATATGAACCCAACCAACACGTGCTTAGGCGGGTCTCCCCTAGGCAGGCCTATCATAGTGTCACCGTGGCTCCGCACTTCACCAGGGTCACCTCTCCTCCGCCTTCACACAGCTCTGGATCCTCAGAACCCGAGTGCCCAGGAGGCGAGGATGCTCCAAAGGACTCAGCTCCTGGGTCCTTGTCCCCCTGAGGCCAAAAACCTCCGTGCCTGATGCCAATTTCCAGGCTCTCACTCTCACTCCGCTCTCCATGCTCCTCTCCAAAATCTCTTTTTGCCCTCTTCCTCTCTTTTTATCCTTTTCCTTGCTTCCCTCCCCTCATCAACCAGAGGCCCCTATTCACAACCATACCCTTGGTGGTCTCTACCTTTTCCCTCTGGTCCTTGGGAGTCACTACCTCAGGACCCTTCATTAGCATAATCACCAAGTCTGCCCAGATAATCACTTTACTGTAAAAAGGGGAAGTGGCCTTATCTGGCCTCAGGCTAGTCTTAGTCTCTATGTCTTTCAGATGCAGGTGATAGCAATGCC